>PVIW01003570.1:0-162805 GCA_004026585.1 Noctilio leporinus
TGTTTTCCACAGTGGCTGCACCAGCCTGCATTCCCACCAACAGTGTATGAGGGTTCCCTTTGCCCTGCATCCTCGCCAACACTTGTTGTTTGTTGATTTGCTGATGATTGCCATTCTGACAGGTGTGAGGTGGTATCTTAATGCAGTTTTAATTTGCATCTCTCTGATGACTAGCAATGTTGAGCATTCTTTCATATGCAGATGGCCAAATCTTAATGACAAACTGCAGAGATGCTTCTTCCTTCTTACCGTGGACCAGCTGAATCCTGTTCCTGCTCGTGGCTTATTCCTCATGGCCACTCCTCTTTTCTTCTCCACTCACTCTACCTGCATGGCCCTCCCTACGGCAGACGAGCTGTCCTACGAAGCTGACTAGCTGCTACCTCATGGCTCTCTTCCCGTACATCAGACCCTGTCGCCGACTTCCACTGCGGTCTGCACCTAGACCGCCTGGCTTCCCCCCTTTTGTGGCTACCTGCCCTTATTTTAAATGCCAACCCAGAGCACTGCACGTCATTATCAAGAAAAGTATTTTCAGCCTTTTGTACCTGGGGGTAGCAGAGCTTCCCTCAAGAAAGGCTTTATCATCTGCCCTTTAGCCCTGGGCTGTCCACAGCTATTACCCAGTTACCAACTTGCTGTAGATTTGCAAAATACCTTAAAATCTGTATTGTCTCCTTCCCCCACCCTCAAAACCACATGCTGTGGTTATGATGGTTACAGGACCCTGGTTACTATGGTCATAGAGTGCAATAGAGCATAGAGTTCTGGTCACCACAATCACAAAGTTCAGGTGAAGGTGGTGTGTCTGATTTCTATTGGCCCTTCTTAGGGTGGCATCTAGTAGTCAATCCCTGAGTGGTGAGGTTGTTGGAGAATCCCCAGAAACCATATAGGATGTACCTAGCTGCTTTGTTTCTCATTTCTGGTCTCCAAGAGAGAACAGACTGTTGGTACTTTCTGCATTATTTGCTTTATCTGGCTTGGGTACAGCATATCCTGGTTCCCACAAGGCCCATGTATTCTGGTATCCGGGTTCCCGCAGTGTGGATCAACCCACCTCTGTTACACTGTCACTTATGATGTGCTGATGGGATGTGCTTATGTTCCATACACAAAGCCCCCAAACATTACAATGAGGCCTCCCCTGAGTCAGGCCAGCAGAGGGAGGGGTGAATGCAGGTCCTCTTCCCGCCAGCTCCCATGGGGGCAGATCCCTCACGTCTGCCTTTAGACCCATCTAAGGGCAGAAGGTAAAGCACATGCTCCCTAGGGATCTATTCCCCAGCTTGAAATCTGTTACTAGAATCTTAGGGCTTAAAGGTGGAACTGGCTTCAGAGCACAGACATCCTGAGAAAGCATGTCTATCTTCTCATCCCTGGCACTTTCCTTGTCAAGGACACTCTTGTATTTAGTCACCCCTCCTTCCCCTGTAGCTGACAAAATCCAAGGTTATAATGGCCTGTTTGCATGACACAGGAGATTTCCCAGGACCTGCCTAGAGAGCGAACCTGACCAGTACATTGACTTTGCCTCAGGCACTACTGAGTTACTAGCCTTTCAATAACCAGCACCCGGTTAACCATCCCAGGGTGAGTGAGGAGCAGCCTTCGGAACTTGGCGATGCCCCGTGGGCACACCCAGGGCGCACGTCCTGAAGATGTGCGTGTAAGGAGACCTGCTCCAGGGTGCTGAGGCCTTCCGCCCATGCCAGGTTTTTAGGGCTTGGGACAGGGATGATTTATACATCAAACAAAAGTGGATTTTCTTTTACTGGCTTTTTATTGCGAGAGGCAAGGGAAACACAACCAATTAGTTATGGTCGGTCAGAGTTGCCAAATCCTATATGATCACAGAGTGGGGCTTAGGGGAGCACATTTCATTGGCCCCAAAGGCAAATAGAGCAGTATATTCTGGTGCCGAGAATGAGCTAATGATGTCCAGGGATTTAACAAAATAAACGACTTGTTGAAGTTATACCCACTCTAGTCAAGAGTTGCCAAGTGTGATGCAGGCAGGCCTGGAAGCTGCTACGTCTTGGTGGGAGGATGCAGAGGCTAGAGCCAAGGCCAGAGACATGCCTGCTCTCTCCTCTCCGCTGTGGTGGAGTCCAGCCACCCCTCCCACAGCCTGAAAGGCTTCCATACAAGGGAACATGTTTACTGCATGTTTGCCGAGGACCGTTGAGCAAAGCGATTTTTATAAGTAAATTTGATTTCATGCGCACACAGGCTTCTGGACTCGGCATGTGAATCGAATCCTGTTTGAAATGCGGGAGGAAATCTCTAACGGTAAATCCTCCTTGCGTGTCTTTGTCATATAGAACTCGTGGGTCAGGGGCTTTCCTTTTTATGAAACTCAGGTTGAAGACATTGTCTAGTGTATTGTGGTCATTGTCATTGACATGAACGATCCCAGTCTTAATGCATTGCTGTGTGCACAGGATCAGAGGGAAAAAAAGTTATTCTATAGAACAAAAATTTTTGAGGGCTTACTAAGCACCAAGCATCAAGCTAGGTGCTGGGAGCACAAGCTCTGCGGGTGTCTGAGAATCACAAGGTGTTGGCTGGGGGAGGTGCTGGTGCACAGCTACCTCTTGAAGGTCTACTATATTATTGAGCACTTTAATTAACTTATTTTGCTTGTTACATTATACAGATGAGGAGTGTGAGGCTCAGAAAACGTATCTTGCATAATGTCTGAGGCAGAAGTGGTTGAACTGAATTTGAATCCAGGTATGAGGACCCAGTGTCCCTACAGTCCTCTTATGTCTCTACAGTCCTCTTATAATAACCCCAGTCCTTCCTGCGATCCATTGGGTGGTGGAGAGGTGCTGTCATCTTATACAGCTAGAGAAATCTCCATGTCACTGCTAGGAAACATGTCCTATTGCTGATTGGTCCAAAGCATTATTGGTGCCTACCACCCACTCAATATTAATTTGATTCCTTCTGTGTATGTGTGTGACATCTTTAAAAAGAACTCATTGAGATGGCATTCACAGAAAATAAACTCTTTCAAAGTGAACAAATGGGTGGCATTTAGTGAATTCACAGTGTTGTGCTGTTACTATTACCACCTCTATCTAGTTTCAGAACATTCCATCACTATAGTAGAGCCCTGTACCCATTCCTCCTCCCCTCAGCTGCTGGTAAACCACCAAATCGTGTTCTCTCTCAATGGATTTGCCTCTTCTGGGCATTTCATACAACAGAATCATACATTATGTGTCTTGTGTAACTGTTCCTTGTACTCAGCATGGTGTTCCAAGGGTCATCCACTTTGTAGAGTATGTCAGACCTTCATTGCTTTTATGGCTGAATAATATTTCATTGTATGGATGGACCACATTTTGTTTATTCATTATCAATTGATGGACACTTGAATTGTTACCACTATTTGGCTGTTGAGAATGCTACATTGCACACTGATGAGTGTTCATTTAAAATTTTTGTATTTCCATGTGTTCGCATACACTTTTTTATGTCTTTCCAATCTAAAGTTACTTGTTTTCATAAGCACACTATGAAATATCAATGCCTTTATGTCCATTCCATTATGTCTAATGAAAATTAAATGATAATAAATTTTCTTTTGGTATAAATAAGATATTCAAATTTAAAATATTGTTTTAATATAAGTTTTTCCATTTTTCAATATCTTTTAAAATAATGTTCCAGAAAAACTATGGAAAACATATATAAATACATGTATATAGGGGTGTATAGTTTTGTTTTTGTCTCAAGCCTTGATATGGCTCCGCTAGCTCTGGTCACTATCTCACTCCAGAGAGAGGCTGGAGGAAGTTTAAACCATTCCCTCAACCCCATGTAATAAAATGTAGTATGGGGGGGGGGTAGTAGTAGTAGTAATAATAATAATAATTAGAATAAATAATGTCAAAGGACAAGGGATATTTTCTCAATCCTATGTAAAGAATTGCAACAATAAAATTTTACAATAAATAAATAAATAAAGAGAATCAATAAAAAGTCTTTGGAAAACTTTGCTACTTATTTATTTATAACATAAAAAAATAAATAAATACAGTACCCTCTCGTCCCATGTGGCTTCAAGCTGATTACACAAGATGTGGGTGCAGTGATGATGGCTGTTTCTCCATGCCTTCACTCCTCCCTCCTCAGTTAGAGATGCTCAGCCTGCAATGCTCTTTCTGGCCATGTGGCTATGTTCTCAGAACATCTGGGGTTGGGGTGTGCCTTCCACACACTCTTGTCCCAGTTCAGAGGGCTCTGCATCCACCATGCAGCAGAACTAGACCCAGGCCAAGAGTGTGTGGAAATTTTGGAGCAGCAAGAGTGGAGGAGCCTGGGTCCATGAGCTACTTCATCAAGCTGTTACCCCAACAGGTTTAATCTACCATGTGATCAAGAAACAGACTTCTGGTTCCTTGACTGTCATTATGAATTTGGGCCTCTTTAGTCTTGACCCCAACTTACACAGTAGTGGAGGTGGTGTGTGAGTTCACGTATCTTTGAAATGGCCATTGCTTTCAAGATATGAGGACTTCCCTACCATGTGCTCTGGGCTGTGGGGATCACCAAACCGCTCCCAGGCCTCTCAGGCATCCATGCCAACAGTCACAGTGCACATCTGCCACATCTCAGGCCCTTCTCTGGCCCCTGGGCTTCCTGCCAGCCTCACCCCCTGCTGACTTCACAACTGAAGGCTCTATCTGGGGAGCTGCTGTGGGAGAGTTCATTTCAGGTCATGCCTGTCCCCTGGGGCTGCAGAAATCAGGGTCACATCCAGAACCAAGTCTCTATTTGACGCTTCTGGTTTCTGTTTTTGAGAGATGGATGAAATGCAACTGAGTGTGAGTAAATAAGGGGACAGTTGACCTTTGCTAACACTTGAGATGGAGGCAAGAGAGGAAGAGCTGCAATGGTGTGTAAAGTGAGAACAAGGGCTGTAAAGATTTTACAACTTGTTTGACCTTGTGGGTTAGGGCTTTCCAACCCGATGAGGGCCGGCCTCCAGGCACAGCTGTGTTTCCTCTGATGGTGACTACGAAGAATGCAGTCCACTGAGTCACAGAGCCTAGTCTCATGCGGCATCCTGAAAACATCGAGAAGGTTGCCCTGGACTCTCTTAACCTTTCCAAAAGGAGGCCCGGCTCTTGGGCCAAGCAAGAAGCATGGCATGCTGGCCAAGGAAACGTTTTTGTCCAACCCCATCTATCTGTCTTATTACCAGCATGTAGTCTGTCTTATCAAAACAAGTTGTTTCCTCTGTTGAACTAGGCAGGAGGTATCGTTTTTCCCTTGCCTTTGGTAGGTCGCAGGTGCAAGGTGACCACCTCTGTCCTTGGTGGTGGAGGAATGGGATGTATGGTTTAAGTCTGGACTGTGAAAATGGTAAATGGAAGGTGAGCAGGTTACTGGGACTTCTGTTTCTGTCAGCCTTTTTTGACCTGAAGGTCTTCTGAAGCACTTCATTTTTTTGCACTTCATTTATTTGCTCCTAAACTCTTCTGGGAAACAGAAGGTGTGCCTAAAGAGCGTTAATGGCTTTTATTTTATGAAAGAGGAACATAAAGGCAACCATTATACAGATAGAAATGGAGAAGGTCCTTAAAAAAATACATGTCCTGCTAAGGCCTAAGGTTGAGGCATTCAGCAGCAAATTGTGCAAGTTACATTCTTCTACAATCTCCTCTTTCTTCTTCACTAAGAAGATTATGTACCAAATGCACTGACTCAAAGTCACCTCCATAATTTAGGAGCCGGGATCAGAAATGTCCCACCTCTTGGCTCAAACAATTAGCCAGTAAAAGACAATGCAGGGAAAATGAGTTCAGAAAGCAATTTGAATTCACATGTTTGTGATGCTTGTTATTCAAACTCTCAAGCACACACAAAGCAGGGAGACCAGTGTACTGGGCCCCATGGCAGAAAGGCCAGCCCGTTAGTCTGCACCACACCCACTTCCTCCCTGGGTTATTTTAAGCTAGTCCCAGACGTCTTATGATTTTATCTATAAACATATCAGAAAGTATTTCTAACAGACAAGAACTTGAAAAATCCCACACAGCCACAATTCCATGTTTACAACTAAAATGATTAGCAATGATTCCTTAAAATCATCAGATATCAGTATTCAGAAATCCCTGGTTGTTTCACAATATTTTTAAGCATCTGGGTTTTTTTTTCCCATTACAATCTTGTCTTTTTTTTTAATCTTTTCACCCCTGAGCTGGGAGCTGGGCTGGAAACAGTGAAGGAGCATTGGGGAAGAGGGACAGGTCCTAACCCAGGGGGTTGGTCATCGCTGCGGGAGGCCTGTCTGTGAACAGAGGCATGCTGTGGGCAGACACAAACCTTTAGGGAATGCGATCACGCTCCAAGTGAGATGGCATTTGACAAAGGAAAATGCATTCCACCTGGAGGGATCAGCACTCCCCAAAATGGAGACGACGGTGTGTGCTGGAACTCAAAAGGGCTCATTGGGCTGCGTGGAGGATGTGGAGACTGAAGAGAGGGCTGGGACCCCCTCATTGGGGTCCTAAAAGCCCTGCTAGAATTTGGACTTTGTTGGAGGCCATGGAGTTGTTGAAGTGTTCTGATAGGGAACATGACATGGGAGCACTTCTTCCCATGCGCCTGCATGTCTCTGGCTTTCTGAACCCCGACATCCCTGCCCACACACATCCCACCATCAGTGTGGTACCCCTGCCCAGTCTTCTGTCCCCACCCCTCCCCCAGCCCCCAGCCCCCAGCCCCCATGACTGAGCTTACCCTCTGTTTGATCTTGGGTTAGCCTAGGAACTGAACCCTATGATGGAATGTCTTGTTTGGACAGAAAGGAGACACATGGAAAGTTCTAACTATCTATGTGCAACTATGATCTATATTCCAGTGTGCAGGAACCTCACCCCCTTGGTTCCCAGCCAGATCCCTAGTACTGGCCTGGAACATCATTGACATATAGTGTTTATTGGATTTAAAAACAAACAAACAAACACACAAAAAACCTTTGGGATAGGGGCTTGAAACAACACAAATTTTATTATCTTATCATTCTGGAGGTCAGAAGTCTGAAGTAAAGGTGCCACAGGGCTGTTTCCTTCTGGGAGCTCCAGGGATAATCCACTTTTTGCCTTTTCCAGCTTCTAAAGGCATCCATGTCCCTACAGTCATGGCTCCTTTTCCATCTTCAAACTAGCAGCCTGGCATTTTCCAGTCCCTCTCTGATGCTTGCTTCCCTCTTTCTCTTACAAGGACCCTTGAAATTACATTTGCCCCTGTGACAATCAGAATAATCTCACATCTCAAAATCCTCAATTTAATCCCACCTGAAGGGCCCCTTTTGTGTGCAGGGTAATCTATTCACCAATTCTGAAAATTTGAATGTGGATGTCTTAGAGGGGTGTTATACAGTGACCACACCAACTACATAAAATTTTGTATTATGCAAGTCAGAGACACATTCCCAAGGCAGGTGTAGGTTTGGGTACTTCTAGCCACTCTTTCTTCAGATGGTTTATTAAAAATCTGTCTTAATGTTATTATATACATTTCAAAATAAAGTTCAGGGTAGGACTTCTAGCCATTATGGAAGCATAGGTAGGCACACTTCACCTCCTTCCACAACCATAAGAAGGATTACATCTACCTCAAAACAAAAAATAACCAGAACTACCAGAAAATTAAACTGCATGGAAGTCTAACAAACAAAGATATAAAGAAGTACTATTGATCCTGATGAGTAGGAGGAGCAGAGATAGGGAGCCAGGGAGGAGAGGACATGGTGTGGTAGCAGTGGAGGTGGCAAGGAAGTGGCTGCAGCTGGTCGACAGAAAGAGCTGTAACACTTATAAAAGCCAGAGGGACACCTTGGGGAGTGATCCCAGTCCCAGGCCAGAATGCATAGCTCAGGGTTCCAGCACTGGGAAAATAAAGTCTCATTACTTCTGGCTGTGAAGCCAGTGGGGGTTGGGGTGGTGGAAGAAACTTCCAGCCTCTCAGGAGAGTTAGTCTAGAGGCTCCCATGGTTTTAGAAGGCACACAAGTCCACCTACTCTGGGAACCACCACCAGATCAACAGCTAGAGGGGTACCAGTCACATATCGGAAGCAGGTGAAGTGATTGGAAAAGGGGGAGAGTGTGGAGAAAATGGCACTATTCCCTCTCTGACCCCTCCCCCACATAGAGCGCCACAACGTGGTGAAATGGGTCACCCAGCACTGACAAATAACTAAGGCTCTGCCCCTTACAACGTAACAGGAGCAACAGCTCTACCTAATACATAGAGGCAAACACAGGAGACTGTCAAGTTGAGAAGACAGAGAAGTATGGCCCCAAAGAGGGGGCAGATCCAGGCTTCAGTGGGAGAACTAAGCAAGGACAAGATAGGCAACCTAACAGATGCACAATTCAAAACACTGGTGATAACGATGTTCACAGAAATGACAGAGTATAGCAAATTCAAAAGGGAAGAAATGAAGGTTATACAAAGTGAAATGAAGAAAAATCCACAGGAAACTAATGGTGAAGGGAAGGAAGTCAAAGTTCAAATCAATGATTTGGAACATAAGGAAGAAATAAAATGTCAACCAGTACAGAACGAAGAAACAGGAATTGAAAAAATAAGGAGAGGTTTAGGACCCTCTGGGACAACTTTAAACATACCAACATCCAAATCACATGGGTGCCAGAAGGATAAGAGGAATAACAAGAAATTGAAAATGTATGTGAAAAAATAATGAAGGAAATTTTCCTAATTTGGCAAAGGAAATAGATGTACAAGTCTAGGAAGCACAGAGCATCCCAAACAAGCAAGACCAAAGAGGACTGCACCAAGACACATCAAAATTAAAATGCTAAAGGTTAAAGATAAAAAAAGAATCTTAAAAGCAACAAGAGAAAAGAAGAGAGTTAACCTACAAAGGGATTCCCATAAGACTATCCTGCCGATTTCTCAGAAGAAACTTTCCACGCAAGAAGTATTCTAAGTGATGAAAAGCAAAGAAGCACAACCAAGATTACTCTATCCAGCAAAGCTATTATTGAGAATGGAAGGGCAGATAAAGGGCTTTACCAGACAAGATAAAGCTAAAGGAGTTCATCATCACCAAGTCCTTATCATATGAAATGATCAAGGAACGCATTTAAGACAAAGAAGAAGATCAAAACTATGAACGGTAAAATGACATCAAACTCACAACTATCAAAAAGTGAATCTAAAAAAATGGCAACAAAGTAAGTAAACAATTAGCACAGGAACAAAACCATAGGTATGGAGATCATTAGGAGGGTTATCAGCTGGGAGGGGGAAAGGGGAGAATAGGGGAAAAGGTGCAGAGATCAAGAAGCATAACTGGTAAGTACAAAATAGACAGGGAGATGTTAAGAATAGTAAAGTAAATGGAAAAGCCAAAGAACTCCTATGTGTGACCCATAGACAGAAACTAAGGGGTTGGGGGATTGCTGAAGGGAAGGGGGTACTGGGCAGAGTGGAACAAAGGGGAAAAAATTGGGACTACTGTAATAGCATAATCAATAAAATATACTTTAAAAAAAGACAAAAAGAAAGCCCTGGCTGGTAGCACAATGGATAAGGCGCCGGCCTGTGAACCCGAAGGTCACAGGTTCGATTCCCCAGCCAGGGCACATAACAGGGTTGCAGGCCAGGTCTCCAGTCAGGTCTGTGGCTGGAGGCAGGTGAAAGGCAACCATACATTGGTGTCTCGCTCCCTCTCTGTCTCTCTCCCTTCCCCTCTTTCTAAAAATAAATAAAATCTTAAAAAAAAAAAAAAAGACAAAAAGAAAATAAAGTTCAGATAAACCATTAAATGCCATCGATTGTAAAAGATGTAATGGAACAACACCTCCACGTTTGTGTAGGAAGTGGCTTTTGAGAACAAAAGTATTGGATGCTGAGGGATACTCTACTGTCTGTGGTCTGTCTCTCTTCAGGGCTGCAAAGAGCCAGAAGCAGCTCTTTGCTTAATTTCCCAAGGGCTGAGCCTAAGAATCTGCCCATGCCTCCAGCGTTGGGTGGAGGGGTTACCTAAGGGCTCAGGATCACAAATGTGTCTGCCGCCACCTCACCCTGAACACAGTTTCCAGAAAACTGGGGCTGTCAGCTATGTAGACAACTCTCAGTCCTCAACTCTGGGTGACAGTTCTCCAGACCCTCTGTGATCTTGGTTTAGAGTTGCCATGTAGGAGACCTGGTTTTTATAGGAATGTGTGTCACTAAGACAGCTAAACTCCCTTGAATGATCCAAGACAACTCAGCCCACACCAAAGTTGACTTCATATGGCAATTAACAAGGTTCTGTTGTTAATTTCAGAATCATTTATTGCTATTTAGGATGCACCCACTAGATTCAGATGGAAAAAGTTAGAAGAAATAGAAATATTTCTGTTTCAGAGAAAAGAGATGTGGAGTTAGTTGATGGCTGGTACATTTTTTCCTCTTATCCCACACTTTTGTGGTGGAAAAAACTATGATTTACAAAGAGGTGAGAAAAAGGAGAACGAGTTAATCTTCCCAACTGAGGCCCACTAGGGAAGGGCCTGCTCCTCTCATTACCCATTGCATTCCACAGAGGTAAATCAGCAGGAAGACATGACATCATATCCATTTCTATGAACAGCTGGACAATTCTGCGGTTCCTGACCCATGCAGAAAGCATGTATAGCTAAATGGGAAAGTGTGGGTTGCTATAATGCAGGTCCCTGGGCATCCCGGCTCCTCTTCACAGTCCACACATGTGAATACCTACTAGGTGCTAGAGGCTATGATAGGACCTTGGATTCAGGAGTCTACAGTTAGTAGGATTAGTGGTAAGAACACCTGCAGGGTAAGTAGACACACCGAGTGAGATAAACGATGGAGACCAAAAATGACAAAGAAGCAGCAAAGCATTCTCTGGAGTTTGTGGGACTTTTAAGGGCCTTAGAGGTCAGCATTTGGCCCAACCTAATTTCGAGTGGCAGAGGGAGCCATGGAACGTGTCTGAGCTGGGGAGTGAAGAATAAAGCTTATGCATCCCAGGGTAGGATGGGTTAGGACAGGCTGGAGTGGAGGGGCATCTGAGAGGTCATTAAAAGAGGCTATCCCCAAACTAATGATCGTCCAATTTGTGACGGTGATATGGGAAATGAAAGGAGAACTGAGGCGAGAGAGAAGATGGGTAAGACTTGCTGACACAGAACGCCAATGCTTGGCGCCTCTGTGTGGCTTGCAGGGACGCTCTCTACTCTTCCATTCCATCTCACCTCTCCCACCTTCCCGAGTGTGCCTCACGCCTGAGCAGTGGGATGACTTGCTATTCCCCAATGTGCCTCACACTCTGGGCCCAAATTCTTCAGACATCTGCTTGCCTTGTCCCCAGTACTCCTTTCTCCTTCAGCCCTCACTGTCCTCTCTCCATTCCAACATTCCAAGTTCAGCACAAGACCTCCTCAGTGGGACCCTCTCCTGAACCTGCACCCACGACTGACTCCTGGACCCCTTCTGTGTGCCTGGTCCTTGGGTGGTGACTACTTTTGCATGTAGACTTCATCAGGCCACACTACTGAAGCACATCCCTGGCATTGCGGGTACTCAGCAAAGGAGCCTGAATGCCTGGAAGGATGGAATGAACGTGAAAACTGGGGAGAGGGGAGTTAACAAGGTTTAGGCATGAGTGACTGAGATAAGTCATCAAAATAGGGAAGCAGTCAAAGTTCTTCTCTGCAAAGCCCTCATTATGAGAATGAAAGAGCATGCTACAGACTAAGACAAGATGTCTGCAAGTCATACGCCTAACAAAAGACTTGCATCCAAAACATGTAACAAATGTTTTAAATTCAGCTGCAAGAAAACAAATATTCCACTTAGAAAATGAGTGAGAGATTGAACATAGTTCGCCATAACATTAGCCACGAGGGAAATGCAGATGAAAACCACACCCATCAGAATGACTAAAATAAAAACAGTGACAACACCAAATGCTGGTGAGGATACTGAGAAACAACCTCTCGCCAACTCTCGGTTGGGGGTTGAGGTGGCATGGCCACCTTGGAGATGGCTGGGCAGTTTTTTATAAAGTTAAACTTGAACATACACCTACCACTCAGCAATCACACTTCTTGGGATTTACTCTAAGAAAACGAAGACTTGTAGCAGCTTTACTTATAATAAAGAAAATGAAGAACCTTGTAGCAGCTTTACTTATAATAGCCAAAGACTAGAAATAACTCAGGTGTCCTGTAGTCTTCAAATGGACAAGGGACAAGCAAGCCAAGAACATTTGCAACAACGGAAAGGAAGAAGCAATCCACACGCAAGTTGGATGGACCTCAAGAACACTGGGCTGAGGGAGAAAGCCGGTCTCAAGATATACATACCCAAGATCCCATTCGTACCGCACATTTAAAAAATATATTTTATTCATTATTTTTAGAAAGGAGGGAAGGAGGAGGAGGAAGAAAAGGAGAGACATGTATGGTTGCCTTTCCCTGCCTTCAGCTGGGGACCAGGCTGGAGACCTGGCTTGCAACCTGGGTATGTGCCCTGCCTGATGGGGAATTGAACCAGCGACACTTGGGTTCCCAGGCCAGTGCTCAATCCACCGAGTTACACCAGCCAGGACTGTCTAACATTCTTAACGTGACAAAATTATACGAATGGAAATAAGTCAGTGGTGGCCAGTGGTTAGGGTGGGGTGGTAACCACTCAGGGACAGCAGTTAATTTTTTATGACTCCATCAAGTGGCAGGTATAGAAAGCCTAAGCTGAAGTGGTTTATAGGAAAAGTCAGTTCCTGTGTTGGCTTGTGTAGCTCCAAGCGCAGGGGCAGAGTGGGCTGATGCTTGGCCCGCCTTTGCCTTTCCGTGAATGCTCAGGGTCAGCTCCACTCTCCGATGGGCCCTGCTGGGCAGCCAGACAGGAGCTACAAGACCCAGGAAAGACGGCCTCAGTCCTGGAGGCTTCCGGATGCCTAGACCTCTGGATCCCTGTTCAGACCAACTGGGCTCCCCAAAGAAAACCTTGTCCCAGGAAGGAGGAACATAGGTAAAGGTAAGCAAACTTTGGGTGTCACCCACTCACCGCCCCCACTGCCAGCCAGCATACAGCAGCAGTGTTTGGAACAGCACCCCAAACATGATAAACTCTGGGATAGCAGAGTTGTCATGCAAAATGAATCTCGGGCCAATTAATAAAGAACCCACAGAGATAATGCAGGAGGGCTTTCGCAATGGTGTGGAAAGTGAGCCTCTCCTGCAGCCTCAGCAGCACCTGAGCCATCTGCTGGGACAGCGGCCACTGTGACTAGGTGACGAACTGAGAGTCCCAGCAGAACACAACGCTTCACTCCGGCTCACCACTGCCGAGACTTGCCCGCTGAGAGGTTGCTTGTTTCTAACAATCAAACAGAAACGATTGACCCTTAATAGATTGGCTCGCCTAGAAAGTTATTTGGGTGGTTATCACACATTTCAACTATTAAAAGTAGGGCCCAAGTGAAGGGAAGAAGACGAGGGAGAAAGCTGTGTGAAAGGAAATTGTTTCCGAAGAATAATTCTGACAATTGAGAGCTTTCAATAGGATTTGGTTTTGGATGAGACAAGCCAACTAAGGGAAAAGAATCCTAGAGATTCTCTTGGGTCTGGGCATCCCGGTTAAGCCTGGTCATGAGCCCCACCCTGGACTGTCTGTCCCGACCCACGTGGGGATTTTGGAAGAAAAGGTTACATAAAACGAATTATACAATTTGATAAATTGATAGGCCTATGTAACCCTCAACCCTGATAAGGTGTAGAACATATCCTCACTTTCCATGTCTCCACCACCCAGAGGCAGCCCTCGTCTTGTAACTTTTCCATCACAGGTAAATTTGGTCTGGCTTTGAACTTCTCAGATACGGCTGCACACAGCCTGCATTCTTTGTGTCTGCTGCTTTCTCTCAGTGTAATCTGAGAGATTTATCCACGTTGTTCCGCCGAATGTTTGGTTCTCAGGAGGAAGTGTTGCATCTTCAGCATCCTCTGCCCTTTCCGCCCATTACACAGCACCTGGAAAGAGATGCTGCACTGCAGTTATAAGGCCTCGCCTAGATGAATCCGCAACGCCCTGGACACAAGGAGGCTCCTGCTGGGCTCAGGTGCCAACTTTGTGACCACTTTCTAAACCACCAGTAACTGTGCCGACAACCCTAGCAGGGCCTGCACAGAAAGCTCCCACCAGGTGCTTTAGAATAAATGATAAGTGAGAATAATGAAATGCAGGAACCTGACGTTTGAAGGTTCTCAGGGCCATCAGTGTCCAGGAGGTCCTCCCGCAGCTGGTGATGATACAGAGGTCAGATTCTGCGAGATTCATCTTCACGGGAAGGCTAACCCTCAGATGAAAGGCTGGTGGTGGAAACCGCATGGGGATGCTCCAAAATCAAACAGCAGAATGCTTAGAATTCTCGTGCACAGTCTAGAACTTGATTCTTGTGCCTGAGGTTCTGTTTTTCCTCACAACAAAGCAGGAATTTAGATGCTCTGAAATGTCAACAAACCAAAGGGTGTAGACTCGTGGGGAGGAGGGAGCGGGAACTGGAGTTCTTATTTCAAACTTGAAAGGGCCTAGAGTAAGAACACATCATCACTAAAGGCCTTGGGCTCCAACAAGGCAAAAATAAGCTCTATCACAACCACCCACAGGTTGGAGGACCACAGGCGTAGCGGCACCTCGCTTCCAGACCAGGCTCCCGCCCACTGGAGTCCAGCCCTGAAGATCACAGGTTCTCAGATTTGATGGGAGCAGACAGGTCCTCTCATCAGCTCCCTGTGCAAGGCCACCTCCACCACCCCCGTCATTAGTCACATGTCAGGAGTCACACCCTCCCATTATCATCTGCAACTTCACCAACTCCCTTCCCCTTTCTCCTACCCCAGGGAAATGGGTTGTTTCAGGAAATAATATATATTAATCTGTCCAACCCGAAAGCAATGAATAACCAAAACTTAGAAGTCAAGCTTCCAGGAAAAAGATGCAGAACACTGTCTGGCCTCCTGCAAGTCCTTTGTTTTCTGGGGTGGAGTGTGAATTCCAGCCTTGAGCTGTTACTGCATTGGGACTTTCGGTTTGCGTGGCCCCCCACTCCCACCCCTCCCCACCACACTGAGTTCTGTCTGACCAGGCAGGTGCCTCAGAAACTCCGAGGGGCCCTTCTGAAATGGATTGTCTGCCTCACCCTCACTCACAGGGTCAGAACTTCTGAGGGGAGACTTTTTGCTCCGTGGAGATTCAGACACCGTCTTTACATCTTTTCCAGCACCCGGAACGTTGGGTGCAAATAGTAGGTGCTCCATAAATACAAGAAAAAATTATAACCCTTACAACAGACTTGTTAAACACTAAGCTTGTCAATATTTAGCTTTTTTTTTTTTCATAGCTCTTGGAAGTAGAACAACAAACTTCTTCCCAAAGCTCTCCAACAAAATACAAATGTTTCAGTATTTG
This sequence comes from Noctilio leporinus, assembly GCA_004026585.1. Lineage (NCBI taxonomy): Eukaryota > Metazoa > Chordata > Mammalia > Chiroptera > Noctilionidae > Noctilio > Noctilio leporinus. The sequence continues at coordinate 15,470 of PVIW01003570.1, forward strand.
AATATATTTTATTTAACAGCACTGGCTTGGTTTAAGGTCAGCCAAGTAATATGTATAGAGTCTTAAAGACATTCATATCCCGTATTCCAATATTCTACTTCTGGGAATTTATCCAAAGGAAAGAGTTGAAAATATGGAAAAGAATCTTTATGCCCAAAAATATTCATTATAGGATAGTATTACTTATAATAGTAGTTAGATATAAACAATCCAAATGTCCAACAGAAAGATTATTAAGTGAACTGTGATAAATTCTCTTAATGAATAATGATAAAGAAACAAAAATTAACACATCAAAAGTTAATAACATTTATCCATACATTCATAAGTAACAGTCAAGTATTCTGTGCAATAATTCTGTCCAAAGGAAATAAGATTATGTATATGATATATGAGAATAACTTTTCTTTTCTTGAACTACAATATAAAAGTTCTCAAAAAAAAGTATTGAAAAAATGTTTACCATGGTTTTCTCTGGGTTATCCAACTTTAGGTGATATTTTTCTTCTTCTTCTGTTTTATTTTCCAAATTTCCTATCATGAGCATTTTAGAACAGAAAACTCCCAATAAGATATCGGCTTCACTTTGTATGTATTTTTTGCTGGTGTATAAGTTGATCTCTGTTGTCATGGGGCCACACCCTGTGTGTGTCACCTGCTCCACCGCCGCACTCTTCGTGCCTTGAGCAAATGGATGACACTCTGAAGACCTGGAGTCCATGCTCTGGGTAGGGCCACTGTTCACGTCGTTCAGAGCAGGACAAATGACTGACCCGTGTCTTTCCCACACTGGGCAGATAAGGAAACAGAGAAGGATCTCAATCTACCCAAGTACAGAGCGTTGCTCCAGCTGGATCATTATTGTACACAACCCATACATTTTGGTGGGGAAATTAATAGTTTTGATCTATTAATGTCATTCCAGGAAACAATGTGAATCATTTCCAAACACCTCCATTGTTTCAGTGCATACTTTTCCTATGAGGTTGTTTTTGGTGGCCAAGGAATTTGCATGCTATAGCAAAGTCCTCATAAATTTCCAAACAATAGTCCCCAGTTGTCTGCTTCCCCTGCAGGAGGAGAGACATTGCAGATTTGGACTCGCTTTCTTCCAAATATGCACACTGTCAAAGTCAGAGGACCTGCCGGTGGTTTTAATAATCAGGGTCTATTGGAGTATGCCATTGTTGTTGCCATTGAAAAAGAAACAGACTTCTAATAAGATGGTCAAAAGGATAGCTTTCCTTGGGCTAAATACTCAATTGAGAGTAATATCCAAAATAAAAAAACAACTAACAGAAGTTCAGCAAGGAACTCTCCAAAATTAATGAGGAAACTGAGAGAAAATATTCATCCCCGGCCCAGTGACAAATAACTTCTCCATAGAAGACAGGGGAAGAGGGTGAGAAAGAAGGTGGGGAGAGACCCAGTGTGATGAGATTAGGGCACCCTTTAAAAACTGTTACTCAAGCATAGCTAAATTTGTACTATTTCAAAAAGAAGAGTGAGCCCTGGCTGGTGACACAATGGATAAGGTGCTGGCCTGTGAACCCAAAGGTCGCTGGTTCACTTCCCAGCCAGGGCACATAACCAGTTTGCAAGCTAGGTCTCCATCCTGGCTGGAGGCACATGAAAGGCAACCATACATTGATGTCTCTCTCCCTCTCTGCCTCTCTCCTTTCCCCTCTCCTTAAAAATAATAACTAAAATATTTTAAATAAACAGAAGAGTGAAAAATGTAAATATCTGTAAACAGGGTGGTGGTATTCAAATATTAAACCTGTAACCGTAATACATATTTTAAAAGATCAAAGTGAGATGCAATGTTGCTAATATTCCAAAAGCACCATCCAAGCCCAGGAAGAAACTGGTAGAATGGAAAAAAATGAATCACAAAGGTTTTACTTGCAAATACTAGAGGTAAATGGAGAGATGATAGTAGTAACAATGAAAATGGTCATGGTGATGATAACCTGTTTATCAAGTATGTGATGCAAACATTATCTGGTTTAATCTCACAGCAATGCAACAGGGCAGGCATTCTTGTATACCGTGTACAAATAAAGAAACTGAGAAGATCACGTAATGAATAAATAAGTAGGGCTATGTTGCAACCCAGATGTACCTTTCAGGCCTTTGCCCACAATCTGGAAATGAATAATTCAGAAATTAATTCCAGAAACTTTTCCTGACTCAAAGATCCTGGCATTGATATTTCAGGCAGCAAAACTTGCCCCAAAACAATTTTAAGAGTAAAGCTCCACCCCTTTCTTCAACCCCAGGCACCTACTTGTCCAGTTTTCAGATTAAGAAAAGGAAGAAAAGGGAGAAAGGGTCATATAAACACCCTTGAAGAAATGAGAGGTAGTAGCTGGATATTTTGGAATACATCCCTTAGATTTTGAAATGAGAATACTTTGGAGAAAATGTTAGAGTTTCAGGGTATTACCTCTCTGCTACATATCCCCAATAGGTGCTTCAAATGTAGCATATCAAAGACTAATACTACTCATCCTTTTTCCCCACAGACCTGCTCCATCCCTTATTTCCCATCAACAGAACTCGGTGTCCAGGTTTCTACCACACTTTCTCCGGTCCTTCTATAAGGGAGGAGACATAGGTCTAAGCTCTCTGAATCAAGTAATGAAACGTGTACCAACTCATCAGGAACTCCTGGAATTGTTGCCAACAACCTGGAAGTCCTAGTCAACTACAAGAGTCGTCCCCATCAGCATGAAGCCAACAGAAAGCATCTCCAGCAGGTGGCATCAAATTTCAAGAGGGTCCAGTCAAGTGTTAACTGATGATTATCCAAACTTACCCTGGTCACTCTACCTCGTGGTCATGTAATCTCACAACCTACCCATTTGGATTTTGGGGACCCCTCTTATGTTGTTGGGATAAGATTTTATTTTATTTCAAAACTGGAATAATTAGAAGAAGGTGATTATAATTAAACCTAGGAAGTAAAGATGCATATAATAACTTTTACAAAACTTCAGTAGATCATATTGCAATAGTATTGAAATCAACTAAGAAAAAGAAGGATAAAAAGGTACCTAAGTGAGGGAACTTAATACTATCTTCTTAAATAAATCAGAAATGGTACATATATATAAAGCATTGTGAAAGGTATTTAAAAGCAATGAAAATGCAGATGTGTATGCTATAAAGCAATGAAAATACAAATACAACATACTATATGTATAACATGAAGTTCAAGCATTATTTCATATGGCACTGTTTCCCAAATTTCAGCCTTCTGCAAACTGATTTTAAAGTTTTTTCCATATCTGTGTAACCTGAACTATTATTATTTATTAAGCATCGGTAATAAACTCATTTTAAAAATTCAAATAGATTCAGGGCCACCTGAAACAATATCTGTAAAATCACAGGCTTGTATGGCTGTGCCTTTTCCTACAACACACTGAAATCAATAATCAACTTTTAAAATAAAAAAGAATACATCCAGGCACCACCTAAAACCTTTTGTATAACCCCTCCACACTTGGGGGCTTAAGGAAATGGATAGTTACTTTAATCTTCCAACATGAAAATAAAGCAAAATTAATAAAGAATATAAATAGATGGATGAGGGCCATCAGAATAGATGAAACAGCACAGCTTTCTACCCTCCTCCACCCCAAAAGGGCACTTGATATATGGTTGTGCAAAAACCATTTTAAACACCACGTTGATATGTTTTGCTACTCATACATAAAATCTAGGGTAATTTCCTATCCCAAGTAAATTCTTTCTACAATGGAATTCTCTTTAAAGAACAGATGTATTTTATCCTATGGAAAAGTGTGCTATAATTGGTATTAAGACTGAAAAGTGCAAGGCTAGTGTAAATATTTAATAGTTTTCAAGACAGCACTCTAAAATTCAAACAATGATTTTTACAATTAAATTTTTAATTATAAAATAATCCATGTATGTTTATAACGGATCATTTGAAAAATACAAGAACACCCAAATAAGGAAATAAAAATTTATCCAGAGATAACCATTGTTAACATTTTCACACATTTTCCTGATCTCATAAAACATAGGTAAATGTATAAATATGTCAATATAGATGTACTGTATATTCACAAAAATTTGTTCCTGCTGTATATACAGTTCTATAACATGCTTTATCTTCTTAGCAATATTACTAACATTAACACTTTTCAAATTTACTAAAAACTCTTCTAAAGTATCAATTTAAAGTCTCCATGGTATTTCATAACTGGAGATTATCATAATTTATGTGGCTAGTAGTCCATTGTGGAACTTTTCGACCTGTTTATTCTTTTTCATAACAATGAAGCACAGATACCCTCACACAAAGCTCTAGTGGGCATTCAGTTAAAATAAAACGGTGGAGCTCTGACCAGCGTGGCTCAGTTGGCTCCATTGTCCTGCAGAGTAAAGATTGCAGATTGGATTCCCAGTGGAGACACATGCCTAGGTTGCAGGTTCCGTCTCCAAGAGGCACGAAGCAAGAGACAACCAATGAATGTTTCTCTCTCACATCAGTATATTTCTCTCCCTCCCTTCCCACCATCTCTTTCTAAAAAAAATTAAAAAGGAAGAAGTAAACATTTGCAATATATAAGCATTTTATGATTCCCAACTTTAACCAATTATTTTACATAGCTGACTAAATATTTCAACAAATAAAAAAAATTAAGAGCGTAGCATCTTTCTCCATTTAGCCGGGCCCTTCTTCATGTCTCTTGCTGCTTTACAAATGTGTGTGAGGTGGGTTTTTATATTATTCATACTTTTTTTTTTTGCACTCATTTCTACAAGTCCTCCTATCCTTGGTTTCTTGATTTTATGCTTATATCGTTCAATTTAGTCAAGTTTCTCTTAGAGTCCCTTATGTAATCTCTACAAATTCCTTGACCTAACTAAACCAATCCTAGGTCTTTTAACAGATTGGATTAGTATTTTGAATGGGTCCTCCATCCTTAACATTGTTCGTCAATTGGAAATGCTATCAGATTTGTGTATTAATTTTATGATCCATCATTGTCATTTCCTTTCTTAGTTTTATTAAGTTTTTAAAATATTTTATTTATTATTTTCAGAGAGAGGGGAAGGGAGAGAGGTAGAAAAGGAGGGAGACATCAATTATGGCTGCCTTTTCACCTGCCTCCAGCTGCAGAGATGGCTAGAGATCTGGCTTGCAACCTGGTTATGTACCCTGGCTGGGAATCGAACCAGTGACCTTTGGGTTCACAGACTGGCACCTTATCCACTGTGCCACCAGCCAGGGCCCAGTTTTATTAATTTTAAGTCCATTCTTGAAAGTTTTGGAAGAAATTTTATGGTGCAAAGCTCTGATTCTGCAATCAACCAGCCTTGTGTCTACATTCCAAATATACCATTTACTAGATCTAGGTCTTAAGCAAGTCATTTTATACTCTTTTCCCCTAGTTTTACTGAGATATAATTGTCAAATGACATTGCCTAAGTTTAAGGTATACAATTTTATGATTTAATACCAGTATATTTTGTGAAATGTTGACTACATTAAGGTTAGTTAACACATCTATTACTTCACATAGTTACCATATCTGTGTGTGTGTGTGTGTGTGTGTGTTAAAAACATTTAAGATCTACTCTCAGCAGATTTCAAGCATATAATACAGTTAGCCATTGTCACCATGCTGTACATTTGATCCCCCAAATTAATTCATCTTATAACTGAAAGTTTATACCCTTTGATCAGTATATCCCCATTGACCCCTTCTACCAGCCCCTGCTAACCATAGTCTACTCTCTGTTTCTCTGAGTTGGACATTTAAAGATTCTGCGTATAAGTAAGATCATACAATATTTATCTTTCTCTGTCTGACTTATTTCATTTAACATAATACCTTCCAGATTCATCCATGTTGTTGCAAAGAATAGGATTTTCTTCTATTATGACTGAATAATTATCCATTATTATATTACATTAATTTATGTTATTATATAAAGAAAATGTGATATAGATGCATAAATGTGTAATCATCCATTGATGGGCACTTAAGTTGTTTCCATGTCTTGACTGTTGTGAATAATGCTGCAATAAACACAAGAGTACAGATATCTCTTTAAGATACTTAAAGATTTCAGTTCTTTTGGCTAAATACTCAGAAGTGGGATTGCTGAATTATGTGGTACTTCTATTTTTAATTTTTTTGAAGACCTGCAATACTTTCCATAATGGTTGTACTAATTTACATTCCCATCAACAGTGCACTTTTCTGTCCTCCCCACACTTGTTAACATGTGTCTCTTGTCTTTCTGATGACAGCTATTTTAATAGACATGAGGTGACATCCCTTTATGGTTTTGATTCCCTGATGATTAATGATGTTGAGCACCTTTTCATGTACCTGTTGGCCATTTATATGTCTTCTTTGGGAAAAAATGTCTTATTAGATTCCTTGCCTCACCTTGGCTGGTGGCACAGTGGATAAGGCACCAGCCTACGAACCCAAAGGTCATTCGTTCAATTCCCCAGCCAGGACACATAACCAGGTTGCAAGCCAGGTCTCCAGCCAGGTCTGTAGCTGGAGGCAGGTGAAATGGTTGCCGTACATTGATGTCTCTCTCCCTTTCTGCCTCTCTCCCTACGCCTCTCTCTCTGAAAATAATAAATAAAATCTTTACATAAATAACTAAATAAAAAATAGATCCCTTGCCTGTTTTTTTAAGTTGTATTATCTGTTTTGCTATTAAGTTGTATGAATTCCTTATATACTTTGCACATTAATTCCTTATAAAGTAGATGTTTTGCAGATGCTTTCTCTCATTCTATTGGTTGCCTTTTCATTTTGCTGATCATTTCTTTTGCTGTGCAGGCGCTTTTTAGTTTGATGTAGTCACACTTGTTTATTTTGCTCTTGTTGCTTACGCATTTGGTATTATCTCCAAAAAATCATTGTCAAGACCAATGCCAGGAAATTTTTTCCCTATGTTGTAGTCTAGAAGTTTTATAGTTTTAGATTTATGTTGAAGCCCTTAATTTATTAATGTGTGAATGGTATAAAATATGGGGGAGGGGTCCAATTTCATTCTTTCGCACATGGATATTCAGTTTTCCCAACAAAAGTCATTATCTCCTGAAGGCCTCAGGTTCTTCTTCTGTAAACTGCACGGAAAGACCTACCTCACTGGATGGTGTGACAGTGAAATGAGATAATGTGTGAAAAATGTGTCATAGGTATTCTTAGACCAAGATATTCTTAGACATGTCACATGCAAATAGCAATAGTTTCTTTTCTCTCTCTCTCTCTCTCTTTTTTTTTGATGTATCTCTTTTTTGTTTCTTTTTTGGATCTTATTGCTATTTCTGGAACGTTGAGTAACAGTGGAGACCCGGAGTTTTCCTGCCATGGCCCTGGTGACACTGGGAAAGCCAACTGCTTTACCACCAAGGGTGCCTTTGCCCGCCTCTGGCTCCTTGTTCCAGTTTGTTCTAAGTAGAAACCTCACCGCTGCCTCCAGACTCAGAGTTGGAGAGCCTGAGCTGCTTCCACGAATGACACAGCCCAAGAGCACTCCTGTGAGAAAGACGGGGGGCCTTTCAAAGTCGCATGGATCATATGTTCAGTGTTAAATGCCTGACAGTGATCAGGCTTGGCAGAAGTCAGGGGTGGTCTCTAGGAGCAGCTGGGCTCAGGAACCCTATGGGTTCCATGGGTGCAAATGGTCCCTTACTGGTGCTCTCTGTCTGAGGGTGGATTTTCCAGCAGGATAATTCAAACTGAGCCAATGACCCAATAACTCAGCAGGAGTTACCTCCTCTTCCCCCACTTTCCCTTGCTTATCTCTAAGTCTGAAGAGAAGCTGACCAGTGTTGGACAACAGCATTGGGGTAGCTTCCAGGTAGAGGCAGGCTTGTCTTCATGGAGAGGATTTATGGCTTTAGATGTACAGCCAGGAGAGAAGAAAAGCCAGCGTGTAGAATATACTCGAGAGTTTCCCACCAAGTTGAAGAGCAAAAACATGCCTAGGACGTTTCTTTTATTTCTAGTTATCAACACTGCTTATCAGATAAGGTTGCAAAATTATGTCAATGTCTCTCTGTCAACATAGGTGGAAATAAAAAAAAGGAATTTTCTTTTCTGATCTATTTTCTCTTTGTTTCCTTAACAGTGTCTTTCCAGAGCAAAGACTTGAATTTTAATAAAGAAAGCCTACTTTATCAAATTTTTCTTTTATGGTTCATGACTTTTGTGTTCTAAGAAATCTTCACCTATCCCAATATTGAAAAGATGTTCCTCTTAGAAGTGCCATAATTTTTTATTTTGTTTAGGGCTCGGGTCCATTTTGAAGTGTGTGTGTGTGTATGTGTGTGTGTGTGTGTGTAACTCACCCAGAGTGTGAGTTAAGGGTCAATGTTGATTAGCACCATTTGTGGAAAAGAGATTCCTCTCTTGAGTTATTTTGGCACCCTTGTTGAAAATGGCCATATTCAGCAGTGTGCAAAAGCAGGTTTACAATTGTTCATGGAAAATACTAAATAGTAGTATAAGAATAAACATGCCAGGTGCAGTGGCATGTGCCTGTAGTCCCAGCTACTCGGGAGGCTGAGGCAGGAGGATCACTTGAGTCCAGGAGTTCTGGGCTGTAGTGCGCTATGCCAGTCGGGTGTTGGCACTAAATTTGGTATCAATATGGTGATCCTCCCAGAGCGGGGAGCCAGCAGGTTGCCTAAGGAGGGGTGAACCGGCCTCGGTCGGAAACAGAGCAGGTCAAAACTCCCATGCTGATCAGAATAAACACTGTTTTCTACACTCAGAACTATAAATCAATTTTTGCCTACCCCTGTCTAATAGGTATATTTTTATTGATGTGTAAAGATACAACTGATCTTTTTTTTTTTTTTTTACATTACATTTATATCCTATAACACTGCCAGATTTCTATATTACATCTGGTAGTTGTCTTATGCTTAATAGGTGTTGATTTTTATCTTTTTTTTCCCCTGCTCAATTGATATAGTTGTTTTTCCCCCTTTGTTCATTAAATGGTGGATTTCACAGAATGATTTTCAAATATTAAACCAGCCTTGCATTCCTGGAATAAACTCCATTAGTTCATTGTCTATAATGTTCTCTTTGTTGTTCAGATTGGGTGATTTTAATTGTTTTAGCTTTCAGTAGATTCTCTACTTTGTGCCTTCCATTTTTCTCTTGAGCCAATCTTACCAGGAGGACCACTCACCTGGCTGGTCTGCATGACCTGCTAGCTGTCACCTCTCTGGACACAACCTGAAACCCCTTGTACAGACAGGACAGGTCACAAGGACCAGGGAACATAGACATCAGGAAGGCGGGGCTGGAGGGCAGCCCAGCTCCAGTGCAGGCCAAAGTCTGGCCAGGCTACCTTCTCCACCAGAACCAAGTGGACATCCAGACAGAACTGGAGAAATGCAAACTCGAGGAAGATTTTGGATGCCCCTTCTTTGTCTGGCCCTTGGTTAACCATGGTGGCTGCATCTTTTTCCACAGACTTCAGGCATCTTGTGATGCCTAGGAGTTGCCCAAACCCTCACCACCTCCTCCATTTGGGCCACTTCCCAAGGTGGATACAGGTCACCTAGCCCAGCATTGCATGTTGCTGTTAGGTTCTCTGACTGCTGATAAACATTTCTTAGAGTCACAGTAACAATTTCTCTGTACCTTCTGCCATTGTTTGGACAAAGGATCTCCCTGTAATGGTCATAACACACATGGTGGCAGCCTCCTGCGTGGGTGAGAAGACTCATCCTTGGGCCCAGCGATGCTGGGTGCTTCGCCTGAGGTGACTTCCTGGTGGGAGGCTGTGCAGGACCCGGGCTCAGATTTGTAGCCCCGGTGCTCTGTGCTGACCAGTGAGCGAATGCCTGGAGGGCTCTGGGGTGCAGGAGCCTGCACGGGGCGCCCACCTCAGCAGGGTGGCTAAGCCAATTCTTGAAGAAGGCCTCCAACTGCAGTTTACCCACCAGCCACTTGCTGGCAATGTGGCCAGTTTTTCCTTATTATTTTCTTCCTTTTCCTGCCAACTATTTGGACTCTTGGCATCTCAAAGAGTTAACGGTGTCCGCTTTTGGATCCACCGAGTAAACACAGCATATTTTCTTAATCCCGCTACCATGCCTGTACATGGGTTTTAAGTGCTAATTGCGTTTAATGGAAGAAGAGCTCATGTTTGGTTCAAACAAGTCCTTAAGTTAGAAAGAATGTTCTCTCTTGTGGTGGCATAAGAATGCAGCGCGAGCGCTGGGAGGGCCGGGCGGACAGGCGGACGGGCCGCACCACCAGCGGAGACCGAGGACAGACCTGCGGTCCTGGCGAGCCCCAGTGCCAGCAGCATCTGGTCTGCGTTACACAGAAGCGTCGAGGGCATTTACTTCTTGGCCGACTATAAATCGGTTACTTATTGTGGTTGCACTTAAAGAGCTGCCACGTTTTCCTCCTTGGTCCGAGTCCCTGCTCCCTTGAAAGCACCGTGCAGCCTCAACTCTGCGTGGCCAGGCAGGTCCTAATCTCGCTTCCCGTCAAGATGCCTTTTCTATGCATCGCGAGGGACAATTTCTAGACTCAAAGTGACAGTGAGTGAAGTCCTTACCTCTTACCACTTTTGTCTTTCCCAGGCTGTCTGGGTGGCTGAGGATTTTTTTTTTTTTTTTTTTTTTTTCTTTTTTGGCTCATGCTTTGGTTGTAGAAAACTACAAGAGGATTTTAGAAGAGCAACATGTCCTTGGAATCCAGTTCGATAATCCTCCTGTATTCCTGTGACTTTCCTCTTTGCAGTTGAGTCTCCAAACAGTGGAGAGCGGTTTCCTAGGCAATAAATACTGAGGAGGAGGGAGAACATGGCGGCCCATCAGCAGGCTGACATGGGGTGGACAGCGCCATACATTTCCATGTCTGCACCAATGTCGTGAAGCCAAACTCACCGATGCGTATTTACTGGAGCTGCTATAGAAACAACAGGGCTTCAGAGAATGCCAGTTCTTTCAACATCTATTTACCGCACGGAGAGAGTGCTTGTTAAATCTGGACACTTCACAGTAAAGCTTACAAAAGTCTTGGTAATACTCAGAAAACTTCCTAGTGAGCAAAGGCCAGGCTTACAGCAGGATTCAATTACCCAATGGAGGACTTAAGGACAGCTACACCAGCTGGGGTCAACTGAGCTTAGCAAATTACACAAATGGAGTTTCCGTACTCAGGCTTCATTTTCCTCTTCCTTCTGGATCCAGGTGTTGAAAAATCATCTCAACTAGCACTTGACACTTACATAATGGCTTGAGGAACCTATCATTTCTGACAAGAAATACCAAAAAAAGGTTATTCTCCTCCAACCTTATGGAAAGAGAGAAAATGCCTTAATTTTGCTGCCAGTGAAGTCAACCAGGAGTACGTAAATGAAAAAGAAAAGGACAGAAAAGCAGTCACCATGCAGGCTAACAACAGGAGGGCACACACTGGAGCCAGGACTCCTGGCCTAGGTGTCATCCTGCCACCTGGACAGAGGGTGAGCTTTATCTACAATTCGGTGTGTGGGTCACATCTGAGAGGTCACAGGGCCAAAACCCTGTTGTGGGGAGGGAAATTGTCACAGAGGAAACACCATGACCCTCAGCCACAGCTGCCAACGTGCTCTGTAGAACCCACCTTAAAAGGCACTCGGAATTTAATGATCTGGGCAGCCTGAGGCCAGGGTGGGTGTTGGAGTGAAGGCTCTTTTGACAGAGCTTATGATGTGGGATTCAAGCACAAAATGGGCTCTGTGAAAGCAGAAGTGTTCCAAAGTCACAGTGATAATAAACTTTATGTCTATACCGAGTGTCATTTGGGACGTGCTGTTTTCATGAGAGGAAAAGCTGTGGGAGATCTTGCAGTGGCAGCTGGTGTCCAGGAAGGCCCTTGAGCAAACACTGTGACATCGACACCTCCACAGTTCCACGAGGTGAGGGCATTTTAGCTGAGGAAACCAACCTGGGAACATTACTGAACCAGGTCACACTGAACAGTAGGCCGGTTGGTTGATTATTCAAAGGGCTCACTGCCTCCTCCTGGCCCCACTGGGTCAGGTTTGGTTGCATGACTTGCTTTAGCCAATCCAGTGTGAGTTATGTCTGAGCAGATGCTTTGTGGACTATGGTGTGGCCCCATCACACCCCCTTCCTCTCAGCCAAGGATTTCCATTCCTAAAGGCTTTGCTTCCATCTGGGTCCCAGAATGGAACATCCATGGAGCAGATATGGAGCAGAGCCCCAGCTGACCCTCCACATGCATGCAGCAGCATGAGCAAGAAGCACTTGTTTGTTGTTGGAGGTCTGTGGGATGTTGGTGTTGTTTGCTATTAAGCATAACTTATCTTAAGCTGAATGATTCTGAAGCCAGGGTTCAAGTCCAGGTGTGCTCATCTCCACAGCTTCCCTCTGTGTGGCAGGAAATAAGAAGGAAAGGAAGCTGTGATCCAGGAGACTGGGCTGTGAAATCCTCAGTAATGGAGATGGAACTCATGGGGATTCCAGGCTGCATGACTATACCTTGGAGAAACCCAGGGGCTGCTGAGCTGAACAGTCCTCAGGACACCATCTTCTTCCCATTGCAAAGGGACCCCCAGGCTCTAAAAACATGCTCTTTGGAAGGCTTCATGTTTTGGGCATTTTTATCAAGCACTCTACTTTTATTTCTCTCTTTTTTTCTGGTTTCAAAAGTCCCTTTTCAGGCGAGTCCCTTGTTTGTAGTTCAAGCAAAATAGAGGCCCCCTTCTATCTTTTGCCATGGAAGTGGATGCATGACCCAGGGCTGGCTACTCAGTGGGCCCCACTCATATGTCCACAGTGATTGGTTGAGGGGTGCACATGTGAGTGAGCTGGACCAATCAGAGACTACTCTGGGACTTCAGCTGGAGTACTGAAAAGGAAGCTCTCTGCTTCCATGTTCCAATGTTGATTGCTTGATTTAAGGGTGATATAAGCCATGTTCCCACCACATGAGAAGTTTTCCTGAGAATGAAACCAATTCAGAAAAAGGTAGAGACCAGAGATGAGTAGAGTGGACAAGAGATAGTCAAAATGACTTCTTTGATCCAGACATGCTTGCCTGAAGCAAATAAGATCTACTGTTATACTTTACATCAAAATTAATTCCTTTTCTTGTTGTTGTCAAGGTAGCTTAGTCTGGGTATCCATCAGTTCCCCTCAAAGTCCTGACGAACACCTTATGAAATGGCACTGCTGAAACATTTGATGTCCTTGTAGGCATAATGGATACCTCCCACCGCTCCTTCATTTTCATTACACATAGAACCTACACTCTATCTCACTGCAATACTGGGACACAGTGCAAGGTAGCATTTCCAAGCAAACTTTGGAGGTAGAATCTATTTACTGGTATTGAGCACAGTCCTGCATGGTAAAGACACTGCAGCACAATTCATGCACATGCCCACAGATGCACATACATGTGCACATATGTACATGATGAAGCTGTTATATAGCAGGAGCAGAGGGGAATGGTCCCAGAGGACGCCAACAGTGGCTTCTTGATGGCACTATTTTGGCTCAAGCTTCTCTGTGGAAAGAAACTGATCCGCTTCGTAAGGCCCACGTCAGGGGAGCGCAGGCAAGTTCAGTAACCACAGGAGCAGTAAGAATAGTGGTACTAAGAACTAGCTTACAAGAACAGTGGGGTTAACAGACCTGTCCTGCTTGAGAAAAGCTCTGTGGAAATCCATCCTGGCAAAGATGTCTGGTTCTTGGCAGAGGAGCTAGAATAGGTGTGGATTCTTACTCCTTTCAAGGTATAGTTACCCGTTGGGGCCTCAGTATGTGGTAGGCCAAAGGTGTGGTATCTGTCCTCACCATCAGTCAGCTGGACAGGTATTTCCCCAGAGGTTTCCAGAAACCTTGCACTTTCCCAGCTGGGCACCAGGGTGCCCAAAGGCTCCTGTTAGCAGTCACTGGTTTCATACCATGGTGTGTCCTCACTTAAACCTTGAGAACTTCAGGAAGTGAGTACCTTGAGTATCTCTATGTCCATTCCTGTGTTTGGGCTGATCTCTCTCTCTCTTCCTGGTGGGTAACCTAGGAGACAATGGCTGGAAGGCCACCTTGGTCAGCATCCCCATCTCTCCTGGCTGTCACAGCCCATGTGACCAATACTGCTCCTGCCTCCAGCCCTGCCACATGGCTCAGCAGTGGTTTAGGGGCTGGGGCCCGGGAAGAAGCTGTTTATTTTCTCATGATAGGGGAGGTTGAGGGGTGCAAACTGACTTTTGGAACATTGCAATGGCAGCTCCACAGGGTTATTAAGGGGCCTAATGCAGTGAACGTGTGGAAAGTGCTTAGTTAGTTCCTGGCATATAGCAAGTGCTCAATAAATTTCTAAGATCATCCCAAATATTTCCACCACTGTTGAGACTAAGCATTTCAAAATGCATCTGGTTCATCTTAGAGCGTCTCCAGCAAATCCACTTTGGTTTTAAACTCAGTCCTAGGAGCTGACCTACAGGGTTTTCCTGTAGGACAAAGTATGGATCAATTCTTCATCCAGTAATAGGTGGAGACCTCAGGATCTTCTGGCAGGAGCTACTGGGACCTTGCCAGGAACCCCCACCAGCCGCAGAGTTACCTCAGAGGGTCCCTGGAGGCCAGCAGCCCAAAGTTGGTGGGTTACTGCCTAGACTGAAGCCACCAGTGAGCACCAGCATCCAAAAGTCTTGATTAAGGCAACCCTTGTGCCAAAAAGCAAGCATGACTGTGTTCCTGTGCCAGGAAAATCCATTTTAAATATAGTGTGTCGCAATATGACTTACTTCTTTTCTGTGCACCCCCCCCCCCCCCCCATTAACTTCAAGTAGATAGTTACAGCTCTGGGTTGGAGGCTGGTTGGAGGCTTGTGTTTTTGTTCATTGTGAAAGTTGACCCTCTGGGCAGGGCCCTAACCCCTGTGCTCCCTTTGCTTCATCAAAATCCCCAGTTCACCAGGGAATTCCTTGCATCACTGCTGGCCCTTGAGCTCCAAAAGGGCTAAGTTACCCAGCAAGGTGGCTTAGGAAAGGGTGATGTCTGATTGAACTTTAAAATGAGGACACAGGAGGTTCACCACTTTAGTTTTACTTCTTTAAACACACACACACACACACACACACACACACATCATTTCCAGATGGAATGTGCACTTCTGTCCTCTCACCTCCTCCAGGAAGCCAGCCAGTCCCTCCTTCAGCAGCATCAGCCCTACACCCTTTGCAGCCCCACTCTGGACATCCTGCCACTCAGGAACCAGTGTTAAGGTCCCCGTTTGGCCAACTCTGTGTAAGGGTCACTGCTGTGGCCCAGTGGTTGGCAGGCCTGCCGATGGAGCTCACCAACAAAAGACCAGTTTGGGTTGGAGATCAACCTGAAATTTTGTTATTGTGTTTAATCTTGGGTGGATGTGGGACTGAACATAACATATATTTACTAACTGACTCCTGGCTTGTAGGAAGGGTTTACTCCTACTGGGCAGGAGATGTGGATGGAGCAGAAAGAGGTGCCTGGAGATGGCTTCCGCTGTCTATATTCTGCCCATCTCCTGTCCACCTCCCTGTTCTCAGGATGCAACCCACTGCAGAAATAGTGTGGGGTCAAGGGAATGGGCACCCGTGGTTAAGAAAGAGCCCCCATATGCAGAACAAGCAGAGCCCCGCCACACTGCTCTTATTCTCTCCTCGTCGCTCCCCTTGATGGATGGCGCAGTTGGAAATTGGGTCTTTGCTACAGAGTCTTTGACGTTTCATGCCTCTTATTAGGGGTGGGTAAGGATTTCATGAGCAGAGACAGAAAACTTCAGAGGCAGAGGCCTGGTCTCCTCTGAAAAGTCCGACGAGGGTTGTGTTTTTCTGTGCTTGGTGAATTGGACAGGTGCTGAATAAAAACTTTGAATTTTTATTCTGGCTTATTCCCTCATGGTCTGAGCCCCAAGTTTCCTCTTCTAAAAAATGGGATTATTGACTAGTTCCTATGAATGTCAGCTGTCACATTGTATAATTCAATAAACAGGATCATTTAATTTATTATTAAAATGTTGATGACACAAAGGTTATTCACTTTTGTTTTTACCTGCCTTACATCATTTGTGTCCTCCTTTTTCCTTTCATGCTTAATCACACATATACATATATGAACACAATTTCATCATTGGTCATACATTAGTGTCCTGATGTTTTTCAGATATTGTTTTATTTACCCATTTGCATATCCTATTTGTCAATGATAGTGAGCCATTAAATAAATATTTCAATTTACTGAATTCCCTTATTCTTATTTTACATTCATCTGCATATAGTTAACTTGATTATTCATCCATTGAATTAGTTCCCTATGAGTTTAGTGGGTCAAAGTTGTGACTTTTTCATATCCTTCTATACCTTTTATCAACTACTTCCCCGGAGGTTATGCACTTTTCCATCATCTCCTGCTTTGCTTCAGATTCTTGGCCCCAAGTTCATGTTTTAAAACATTGAAAGGAAATTGAGCAGTATCTGTTTTAATTTTCATTCATCAGCTACTAGTGAAAATGTTCTGTTTTTGTTTATTTGTTCTTAATGTGATGCGTTTGTAGGATCTTGCCCTTCTCCACTCAGTTAACCCCAATTTTGGGTGTGTGTTTTTTTTGTATTCCCAACCCCTTGCATGGTGATTTTGTATACGAGTGCATCAGTAGATGAAAAATCTATAATATAGGTATCAATCATTTGTGTTATATTTATTGCAAATATTGTCTCTGTTCTGCTGGTTTCTGATTTTGCTTTGTGAGTTTTAGATGACTCAATGTGTTCAGGTTTCCTGTAAGTTGATCCTGAAATCTGCTGTAGGAGGGGTTGGTCGGCTTCCTGGAGGAGGTAAGAGGAGAGGGGCACACATTCCATTTGGAAAATGATGGCTGTTCTTAAAAAAGAAGAAAAACTAAACGAGGAAACCTCCTGTGTCCTCATTTTAAAGTTCAAGCAGACCTCACCTTTTCTTAAGCTGCCTTGCTGAGCAACTTTGCCCTTTCAGAACTCAAGGGCAGGCAGTGATGCAAGGGATTCCCTGGAGAACTGCAAATTCTGATGAAGCAAAGGAAATACAGGGATAGGGCCCCACCAGGAGGGTTGAGTTTCACAATAAACAAAAATATAAGCCCTACCGCCTGAAGCAAACTACTATCTCCCGGAGCTAGTGGGGCCAGAAAGCAGGGAGTAAGTCATATTGCGACACATTGTATTTAAAGTGGATTTTCCTGGCACAAGAACACAGTCATGCTTGCTTTTTGGCACAAAGATCACCTTAATCAACAGTCTTCAGTCCTGGTGCTCACTAGGGTTTTAGCATCTCTCTCATCTGCAGGGAGCTTTTGCCAGGCACGACTGGGACTTACCTGGTTAGAGGAGGACACTGGTGCTTGAAGAAGCTGAATTACTGGTGGTAGAACTGGGAGGTTTTATTTCATTTTTTTAATTTCTCTTATTACATTTTAATTAAAATAATTATATATGTGTATAGTACAATCACACTATAAAATAAAAGAGGACCAAAGAGCTGACCTGGAGTTGAACATTATAGTCTCTCTCGTATCTTAATTCTCTCTTCACAATACCAATTACTTGTAACTTTAAAGTTGTTTCTTCTGCCCTGGCTGGTGGCACAGTGGATAAGGTGCTGGCCTGCAAACCCAAAGGTCACTGGTTCGATTCCCAGCCAGGGCACATAACCAGGTTGCAAGCCAGGTCTGTAGCTGGAGGCAGGTGAAAGGCAACCATACATTGATATCTCTCTCCCTCTCTTCCTCTTCCCCTTCTCCTCTCCCTGAAAGATAATAAATAAAATCTTTAAAAAAAGAAGAAGAAGAAGAAGCTATTTCTTCTGGTCCTTACTTTTTTTTTTGTTTTGTTTTGTTTTGTTTTTACCTTTCCCCTTTTTTTTCTTTCTTTTTTTTTTAAATTTTATTGTTGTTGTACTACATCCATCCCCTTTTTGCTCCCCTCTGTCTCCCTCCCCACCCACCCACCCATTCCCCCCAAAGTCAATCCCACCTGTTGTCCATGTCCATGGTTCCTTTATACTAGGTTCTTGTCTAAGCTGCTCCCCTTCCTTGCCTCTGCCTCCTCCCTACCCCCAATTCCCTTCCCCCTGACCACTGAAAGCCTATTCACTGTATTCAAATATTTGGTTCTGTTTTGCTTGTTGTTAGTTCTGTTCATTATTGTCCTGTAATGGGTGAGATCATATGGTATTTGTCCTTCACTGACTGGCTTATTTCACTGAGCATAATACTCTCCAGTTCCATCCATGTTGTTGCAAAAGGTATGAGTTCCTTCTTTCCTTCTGCTATATAGAATTCCATTGTGTAAATGTACCAAAGTTTTTTTGATCCAATCATCCACTGATGGGCACTTAGGCTGTTTCCAGCACTTGGCTATTGTAAATAGTGCCGCTATGGTCCTTACTTTTATTACACTAAATAACATGCTGCTGCTGCTGCTGCTGCTTCTTCTTCTTCTTCTTCTTCTTCTTCTTCTTCTTCTTCTTCTTCTTCTTCTTCTTCTTTGCTTGATTGATCAGTTTTAGACCTTATCTACTTAGTTTCTGTTTAAATTTTTTTTTAATTTTTTATTAAAGATTTTCATTATTTTCCAGTGAGAAGGGCAGGGAGGTAGGAAGAAAGGGAGAGAAGCATCAATGTATGGTTGCCTTTCATACGCCTCCAGCCAAGAACCTGGCTGGAGACCTGGTTTGCAACCTGGTTACGTGCCCTGGCTGGGAATGGAACTAGCGACCTTTGGGTTCACAGGCCGGCACCAATCCACTGAGCTACACCAGCCAGGGCCTTGCTTTTATGACTCGTATTCAACATTGTAGTGGAAGTCTTGGCCACAGCAATCAAACAAGAAGAAATAAAAGGCATCCAAATTGGAAAAGAAGAAATAAAACTGTCTTTATTTGTGAATGACATGATACTGTACATAGAGACCCCCAAAGATTTCACCAAGAAAGTACTAGGACTGATAAGTGAATTCAGTAAAGTAGCAGGATGCAATATCTAGAAATCAGTTACATTTTTATATTCTAATAATTAACTAACACAAAGGGAAATTAAGAAAACAATGCCATTCACAATTGCTTCAAAAAGAATAAAATACCTAGGAATAAACCAAACTTAGGATGTGAAAGACCTGTACTCAGAAATTTATAAGACACTGAGGAAATCAAAAAAGGTACAGGTAAGTGGAAGTGTTACCATGTTCATGGATAGAAAGAATTAACATTATTAAAATGTCCATACTACCTAAAACAATCTGTAGATTCAACATAATTCCTATCAAGATTTCAATGATGGATTTCATGGAACTAGAATAAAAATTTCAAAAGTTTATATGGAATCACAAAAGGCCCCACATAACAACAGCAATCCTAAGAAAAAACAAAGCTAGAGGAGTCACACTGTTTAATATCAAACCATACTATAAGGCCATAGTAATCGAAACTGCATGGCACTGGCATAAAAACAGATACATAGATCAACAGGGTAGAGAGCCCAGAAATAAACCCACATTTTTATATCCAATTAATATTTGACAGAGGAAACAAGCAATACAATGGGCTCAAGATAGTTTATTTAATAAATGGTGTTGGGAAAATTCAACAGATATACGCAGAGAAATGAAACTATTTCCATCTTATACACACAAGAAAGAATACATTCAAAATGGATTAAAGACTTAAATGTTAGACCTGAAACCATAAAAACATAGGAGAAAACAAGCAACAAAATTTCAGATGTTGCTTGTAGCAATATTTTGTCAGGTATATATCTCTAGGCAAGGGAAACAAAAGAAAAAATAAACAAATGGAACTACAACAAACTAAAATGTTTTTGCACAGCAAAGGAAAATATCAACAAAATAAAAAGACAACCCACCGAATAGGAGAACATGCTGATATACCTGATAAGGGGTTAATACCCAAAATTTGTAAAGAACTTACAAAACTTAACACCAAAAAGGTGAAATGGCTAATTTTCTAAATGGGTGCTGACAGGATTAACTCACCGAATTCCCTCACACACACTGAGCCCTTTATTGAGGGGGTTCCATCCTACTGCCATTAGTCACTCACCCTTGACTATAATCTTCCGGGGTTAGAACCTTCCATTTGTCAAAGAGCAAATTGCTATTAAAAAATGGGCAAAAGACCTAAATAGACAGTTCTTCAAAGAGGACATACAGATGGCCAATAGATTTATGAAAAGATGCTCAACGTCACTAATTCTCAGAGAAGTGTGAATTAAAACCACAATGAGATATCATCCATACCTGTCAGAATGACTGTCATCAATAAATCAACAAACAAGTGTTGGCAAGGATGTGGAGAAAGTGGAATGAACCCTTTTGCACTGTTGGTGGGAATGCAGATTGGTGCAGCCACTTTGGAAAGCATTATGGAGTTACCTCACAAAAATTAAAAATGGATCTGCCTTTTAATCCAGCAATTCCACTTCTGGGAATATATCAGAAGGAACCCAAAACATTCATTCTAAAGAATATAAGCACCCCTATGTTTATTGCAGCATTATTTACAATCGCTAAGATGCGGAAGCAGCCCAAGTGTCCATCAGTAGATGAGTGAATAAAACAACTAGGGGACATTTACACAATGGAATTCTACTTGGCCATAAAAAAGAAGAAAAATTTACCCTTTGCAACATTATGGATGAACCCATAGAACATTATGCTAAGTGAAATAAGCTGGCCAGAGAAAGATAGATACCATAGGATTTCATTCATATGTGCAATCTAATGAACAAACTGAACTAACAAGCTAAATAGAGGCAGATTTATAAAGGGAGAGCAGGATGACAGCTAGTGGAAGTGGGAAATTAGGGGCTGGAGGGATTAAGCAAAAAGGAAAAAGGACTCATGGACATGGATGACAACAGTGTGGCGATTGCGGGGGGTAGGGGACAGTATAAGGGGGTTAAATGGTAATGGGAAAAAATACATACTTTCTGCCTGAGGAAGCAATTCCACCATTATTATTGTCATCAGCAAGTATCTTCTAGGAAATCCTGTGGAAAATCTTAGATTCACAGCCAGGATTGAGCTTTGCTTTTATTCCTTCTCCTTAACAAATTGCTTACTCTTATCATGCTGTAAATTTATAAATTGAGATCCTCTCTCAATTGTTTGCTTGCTTCTTGGCATTTTTGGAAAGCTTACAAGTGAATGTTGGCTGCAAAATGTGTATGATGGGTCATTTTACCAAGCATCCTTCATCCAGAGGCCTTGAAGCACTGGTCCTAACTCTGGGTTCTCTCAGTGCATTTGGCTTCATCTGATGTCATGTGACAGGAAATGACCACAATCCTCTCAGAGCAATGGCACCACAAACATTGACTCCTGGGTCAGCAAATGTCTCAGCCATCTCTAGATGTCATAATAAAATACTATACAATGGGCAGCTTAGACAACAGGCATTTGTTTCTCTCAGTCTGGAGTCTGGGAAGTCCAAAATTAAGGTGTTGGGATATTTAAATCCCTGGTCAGGGCCTCCTTTCTGGCTTACAGATGGCCACCTTCTTCCTGTGCCCTCACATGGGATCTCCAGGGTCTTTTTCTTATAAGGGCACTAATTCCATAATGGGAGCTTCCTCCTCATGATCTCACTTAATTATGTCCCAAAGGCCCCACATCTTAATACCATCATATTGTGGGTTAGGGCTTCAATATATAAATTGGGAGGAGGGACACAATTCAGTCCATAGCAGCAAGCTTTCAAAAGTGGTCATTGTGTTTTCTCTTATTTATTCCTTGTTGAGGTATTAGGTCCTTAATTCACAACTCACCTCAGTAGGAGTTTCATCTCAAGATCATTGTCTTTTCATTCATACAAGCATTCATTGCATGTGTACCATGGGTCAGCATAGTTCTGGGCCTGGGGACAAATCAATGACAACAGACACAAATCTCTGCACTCATGAAGTGCATCTCATGCTTGTCTCAGCTGTGTCATGCGTTACTGCCTGGCCTTTGCATATAGAAGTTAGGTCCACTAAATTTCCTCCTAGCAGCAAATATCTTCAAATGGGCTTAAAGATTTTTCTGACGAGTCTTCACAAAATAAGTATGTAATTTCAGCCTCCATTCTCCAGGTAAGTTCAGAACATGTTATCAAACTTGCTCTGATGATCTGGGTTCTCCAAAAACAAATTATTAATCTTTTGAGAACAAATGAATTATTTCATGGTGTCCACTCCTTCAGCAGTGAAAGGGCTAATTTTCTAAGTGGATGCTGGCAGGATTAACTCGCCTAATTCCTTCACCCACACTGAGCCCTTTGTTGAGGGAGTTCCATCCTGCTGTCATTATTTACTCACCCCTGGGGAGTACCTCTGTGGTTAGAACCTTCCCTTTGTCAAATGGCACAATGACATTTATACTACATAGATACCTTCTATTCACGAGACATGCCTGGGGTCAGGACTTGGGGACATATGACTTGCTGTCTTTTCCCTGCCCCGGGGCAGTTAAAGAGCTTGCCAAAACTCTTAGTGCCACCGAGTTGAACCAGTTCTGAAACTGGGAGATCTGGGGAACAAAGGTGGCAGAGAGTAGGTAGTGTATTGAAGAGATGGCAGAAATGGACTAAGAATTAGTTGAGAATTTATCAGGTAAGACCAGTGCCAATTTCACTTGTACAGACAGAGGACACTGAATATATAGTAACCCTACCTTCTGTTCATGTTCCCTCGTTGACTTGAGTGTGCTGCAGATGGCCATGCTACCAGAGAGGCAGCTGTCAGCAAGAAGCCTGCAGCACTGTCATCTTAAAATGCTTCTGGGGCTTTCTTTTCTCTTACTCCAGGGAAGATCTAATGCACTGTGCATTGACTAACTAGCCAACAGCAAACAGGAGCAATGAAGGGCTCTGGCCACGCCTGCTGCCCTCATACCTGGCCCTTCAACTGTGCCAGCTAGCCAGAGAGGTTTCCACTTCCCATCTCACACACTGATCTCCACACCAGTGTTTCAACTGTCTTCAGAGGTTAATACAGATATTTTCATCAACACCTAGGTGTTTCTCAGCCTGCTACTTTTCCCCCCTGGCCTATTTGAAACATTTCACCCCTTCTCCCACCTGCTCTGCCCAGCCTCCCTCCTTACATCCTGAAGTCTCCTTACTCTCACTCTTCTTCCTACACGCTGGTGAAGAGCGCTCCCATGGCAATCCCATCCACTTTGACAAATTCACAAGACTTGGTGGACAGCAACTACCTTATCACTGGTCTCATGGCTCCCAGCTTTCTTGAACAGTTACACACAAGCAAATGTTCTCTCAATAAGTCATACTCTCACCATGGCCCTTCTCTGCAAAACACTTCCCAGGGCCTCCACTCTCAGAGTAAATGCCACAGCTCAGCCACCAAAGCTCTCCATTCTCTGCTTCCAACCTTGACACTGGGACTCTCACTCCCCCCTTTCCATGCTGCTTGATCCAACACTGACAACACTTGGTGAGCTCCAGTCAAGTGTCATTTATTGGGCTTCTGGACTTTGTCTTGTTCCTTCTGCTTATAATTTAAAGTCAACTTTTTGATGAAGTCCAGAAAATTTCTTTAACCAGAAGTTCTTTAAATTTGCAACACCTCTTAGGATCCTATTCCTGTTGTATGATTACTGGTAGACAGTTCTTCTCTACCTTACTAGCCTATGCAATAGATCGTTCACTTATATATTTCCTGTGCAATACACTGCAGGCAGCAACAGATGTTGTTATATAAATGAATCAATAATTGGTCTCAATGTTCAGCCTTGACCATACATGAAACTCGTGAATTAATTCATTGGGTTGATGAGCAACATTTGTTAGATAGATGAAAAAGAGTATTATTCCCTCACTTTCAATTATAGAACATCCAAAAAAGATCAAGAAAGAAATAGAGAACTTAAACATTATAAACCAATTAGATCAGACATAGGAAGAATACTTTAAGCAACAACAGCAGAATATACATTCCTCTCAAGTGCATATAAAATATTCTCCAGGTTAGACCACAATCATCCCAAAAAGAATTTTCAGTAAATTTTTAAAAATTAAAATCATACACATAAGTTTTCTCTGATCACAATGGAATAAAACTAGAAATTAGTAACAGAAGGAAAACAAGAATATTTGTGAATATGTAGAAGTTAAATAATACACTCTTCAACAATCAATGCAGCAAGATGAAATCACTACAGAAATTAGAAAATACTTACAAAAAACTAATAATGGAAACACAAGGTAGAAAAAATTTAGGATGCAGCACAGTCAGTGTTCAGAGGGAAATTTATAGTTATAAACACCTACATTTAAAAAATTAAATATCTCAAATCAACAACTTAACTGTATACCTTAAGGAACTAGAAAAAGGACAGCAAGCTAAATCTAAAGCACCAGGAAAGAAACAATACTAAAGATTAGAGCAGAGATAAATGAAACAGAGGATACAAAACAAAAAAGAGAATCAACAAACCCGAAAGTTGGTTCTTCGAAAAGATCAACAAAATTAAGAAGCCTTTAAAAAAGAGAACAGAAAGTTATACTAAGAAAAACTTAAGGAGGAGACATAAATAACTAAAAACATAAATGGAAGTGAGGACATTACAACCAATCTTACAGAAAGTAAAAGGATTAAAAGAACACTATTAACAATAGTATGCCAACAAATTCGATAATCTGGATGAAACAGACAAATGCCTAGAAACACACAAGTTTCCAAAATTGACTAAAGAAGAAATAAAGAACCTCAGCAGGCTATATAAAGTAGAGATTGAGTCAGTAATCAAAACCTCCCAACAAAGAGAAGCCCAGAACCAGGTGGCTCCATGACTAATTCTACCAAACATTTTAAAAAGAAACAACACTAACTCTTCTAAACTCTTACAAAAAATAGAAGAGGGAACACTTTTCACAAATTCTATTAGGCAAGCATTACCCTGATAAAACCAGACAAAGATATCACAAGCAAACTACAGACCACTATCCCTTATGAATACAGAGGTAAAAATCCTCAACAAAATACTAACAAATCAAGTCCAGTAGTACATAAAATGCTTTATATCCCATGGCCAGGTGGAACTTCTCCTAGGAACACAAGAGTGTTTTACCATAAACAAACCAGTCAATGTCATACACAATATTAGTAGTATGAAGGGGAAAAAACACATTCATATTGATGTAGAAAAGGAATCCAACAAACTTTCATGATAAAAGCACTCAAGTTAAGAATAGAAGTCATGCCCTGGCTGGTGGCACAGCGGAAAAGGTGCCGGCCTGCAAACCCAAAGGTCGCTGGTTCCATTCCCCAGCCAGGGCACATAAACAGGTCACCAGTCAGGTCCATATGAAAGGCAACCATACATTGATGTCTCTCTCCCTTTCTGCTCCTCTCCCTTCCCCTCTCTCTGAAAATAATAAATTAAAAACTCATTAAAAATGAATTTTAAAAAAAAGAAGTCATATTTACAAAAGTAAAGGGTATTAACTGAAAACCCACAGCCAAAGTCATACTCAGAAAGACTGAAAACTTTCTTCCTAAGATTGGAAACAAGACAAGGATGTCCACTTCTCTCACTGTTATTCAACATTATAGAAGTTCTAGCCAGAGTAATTAATCAAGAAAAAGAAACAAATTGGTAAGGAAAAAGTAAAACTATTTCTATTTTCAAGTGACATGATTCCATATATAGAAAATCCCAAGTAATCAACAATAATAACAGTAAACTACTAAGGCTAATAAACAAGTTCAACCAAGTTACAGAATACAAGCACAACAAACAAAAATGAGGCTTTAAAAAAAAAAAAAAAGCAATGAATAATCCAAAAGGAAAATTAATAAAACAATACCATTTGCAGTAACATCTTAAATAATAAAATGCCTAGAGATAAATTAAACCAAGGAGTTGAAAGATTTGCATGCTAAAAACTATATAATACATTGCAAAAATAAATTAAAGAAGACATCCAAGCTCATGGATTAGAAGACAGTATTGTTTTTTGTTTGTTTGTTTGTTTGTTTTTAAGATTGTATTTATTATTTTTCAGAGAAAGGGGAAGGAAGGGAGGCAGACAGGGAGAGAGACATCAATGTATGGTTGCCTTTCACCTGCCTCCAGCTATGGACCTGGTTGGAGACGTGGCTTACAACCTGGATGTGTTGCCCTGGCTGGGAATTGAGCCAGCGACCTTTGGGTTCACAGGCAGGGGCCTTATTCACTGCGCCACCAGCCAGGACAGAAGACAATATTGTTTTAAAAAACTTCTTAAAATGCAATCCTATCACACACACACAAATTGCAAAAATTCTAATAGCGTTTCTTACCAAAATGGAAAATCCAATCCACAAGCTCATTTAGAATTGTAAGTAATCTTGAATATCCTGAACAGTATTGAGAAAGAACAAAGTTGGAGAATTTATACTTCCCAATATCAAAAACTATTACAAAGATACAGTAGTTAAATATTATAAGATACAGTGTTGTACTAGCTTAAGGACAGATATACAGGCCAATGAAATATAATTGAGAGTCCAGAAATAAACTCAAACATCTAGAAGCAACTGATTTACAATGGGGACACTATGACCATTCGGTGGGGGAGGATACTCTCTTCAACAAAAGGTGTTGGGAAAACTGGATAATCACATGCAAAAGAATGAACTTGGACCCCCACCTTACTCCATATACAAAAATTAACTCAAAATGGATTAATAAACTTAAATATAAGAGCTATAACTTATAAATCTGTTAGAAGGAAACAAGAGTAAATTTTCATGACCCCAGAGTTGTCAATGAATTCTTAGATTTGACACCAAAAGCACAGGCAAAACGAAAAATAGATACACTGGACTTCGTAACTATTTAAAATTTTTGTTTTAAATGAATTAAGAATGCATGCAGAACTCATAACCACATAAAGACAAACGACTTAGTTTTTTAAACGGGCAAGGATTTAAATAGACATATAGTCAAAGAAAAGATGGAAATGGCCATGTATACAAATGGCAAAAAGCACATGAAAAGATGTTTAATGTCATAAGTCATTAAGGAAATGTGAATCAAAACTACAATGAAATACCACCTTGCACCCATGAAAATGGCTATAACCTTTTTTTTTTTTTTTTTTTTAAAGATTTTATTTATTATTTTCAGAGAGGAGAGAAGGGAGAGAGGCAGAGAGGGAGAGAGACATCAATGTATGGTTGCCTTTCACCTGGCTTGCAACCTGATTATGTGCCCTGGCTAGGAATTCAGCCAACGACCTTTGGGTTCACAGGTTGGTGCCAATCCACTGAGCCACCAGCCAGGGTTCATTTTTGTTTTGTAGAGCAAACCATTTTACACTCATTCTGGTTCTTGTTTAGCTTCCACACCAGGGCCTTCAAGGACCAGATCAGTCCTGGCGGCCAAGGGTTGTTGAAGACATGACCTTCTGATCTGCCGCCGGAAATCTGAAATGAATCTCAGCATTCCTATCGTTTCTTCCCTGGGCCTTCAACTCCGAGATGAGATCAGAACTTGGATCTTGTAGCCAGTCACCAGAGGCTTTCTGAGGCTTGCACAGTCCCATTGACAAAACACCATCTCATTTACCTACGTTTGCTCCAGTGTGTGCTATCTCCAGACCTCCTGTGTTCCACCCTACTCTGTCTCCACCGCCCTTCCCTTTCCCAGGTCTGGGTTTCTCAATCCTGGACTTAAACCTCAAAGGACAAGAACGGGGCCTTCTCTCCCTTTTCCCTCCCCTCCTCCTCCTGCCCTTTGAGGGCCTTGAGGTGTTTGTTTGTGAGAAGGATCCCATTTACCTATCCCTCACCTTCCACAGACGTCCCTTCTGTGGATGGTCACCCACCCTATGGCAGGGAGCAGAGCTCCAGGGCTGGGCATGCATGCCCAGCAGTCCTTCTTGCTGCAGTAAGACCAAACAAAAGTAATAAGTGGTGATGACTAAGTTAAAAGATTGGGTCATGTCTGTATTTGCCAGAGTTTCCAGTTCCTGAGGCCAAGTGCAGCATCACACGCACTGACAGCAGCCAAACGGCCCCCGTGGGCATCCTGGTTCTAGGTGGTTATTTCACGGCCGGCAGTTGCTCGACTGGCCTTGGATGGTCGAACGACTTCCCGTGTCCAACTCTGCCTGCATCCCGAGACGATTCTCCTGCCAGTCTCCCGAATGTGTGCACACACAACCCCTGACTCCTTGCAGTCCAGGAGATTCCTGTTCGTCTCAGGCCCATTTCCCTGATGAAAGTATGTGCACCGACACTGTGCGGTAACCCACAGAAACTCTGCGGAGGTTCTTGGAAGAAAAACCACCGTGTTCCTCCAGATGTTTTGAAACATTAACTCTAAGCATGGCCCAGAGTATTTAAAAGGGAAATGGAATTTTTGTTTATCCTTGTAAGCGGTGACTATTTATCACGTCTTCCCAGCCAGAAGCACACTCAGCACTATTCCAGGACATGTGAGGCAGGAAAGGTCCTGGCCGAGACCACAGCTGAGACCGAGAATGCTCCATCGGAGAAGGTGATCACATTCCTGACCTGTGAGGCTGAAGAGTTTTGTTTTTAGGAGCTCATTAAAGGCACTGAAGCAGGGCAGAAAGTTTGTGCAGATGGAGAGAACTGTGGTGCACATTTGTCTATCTGCGGAGGGGGTTGGGGAGAGCAGGGCCTGAAAGTGGAAGGTAGAGCCAGGCATGGCAGAGTGGCTATGGCCCTGCACACTGCTCCCCTCTCTGCATATGCTTCCCAGGCAGCAGACACCGTGAGGCCAAACGGACAGAGGTGAGCAGAATCCTGAGAGATGAAGAAGGAACCCGAAACAGAAGAGGGCATGGGCGTCCGGTGGGCCCGCTCCAAGGAGGCTGAGCTCACTGGGTGATTTCTGTGCTTGCAGCAACAGGGAGGCCGCAGCCTCAGTTTCCTCATCTATAAAATGGACAAGAGAAGCCTACCCATGTCACGAATGGTCTCCATCACGTGTGCTTAGCACATCCCTGGCACACAGAAAGTGTCTATAATCTCATTGTCTATGCTGTCTTGTCTGGGATGAGAAGGCGGCACCCTACAAGAGCCCTGATGGGCCCCAGCTCCCCTCGAAGGCCTGTTTCTCACCTTGCTCTTGGTGCATTTCTCTCAGTTACCTGTAATGCTGACATTGAATGCCATGTTCCCTGAATCACCTCCCCGCCCCACCCCGTTTGGTCCAGGGTGGGAAAGGGTGGAACACCGAACAAAAGTCCATGTGTTTGGGTAGGGAGACTGGGGTTTAGGCCAAGGTCAGAGGAAACTAAGCTCTGGACATCTAGCCAGAATTGATGGGCTCCAACAGCCCGATGTAAGATAAAATCACTCCACAGACCAGGGAAAGAGGCTCAGAGAGGCGGCCTCCAGGCCTGAAGACTCCTTCCACCCTCCCTACCTCTGGCTCCCTGCCACCCACTCTCTGCCCTCTGTCCCTTCCCTCCACCCGCACAACTCATCCCACACAGATCGGAAGATTCCAGCACCCAAGTTAAGAAGACAAAAGGCAGAAGGCGATGTTGCAGGAGCATGTGTTTCCTCAGTCCGCAGCTGGGTCAAAAGCAATGGTTGTGCCTGCCCTTCCTTTCTGCTTCCTGCCTTGCCCCAAGACGCGCACAGCTCCCAGGAGATGGCAGGCTACCAGCTAACAGCATCCCTCTACCCCTCTGCCTTCTGCACGCAGTCTGTGCCCCTGCAGTGGAAAGCCAGGCTCGGTCCTGCCTGACTGCCTCACCCAGGGCACAGCGGAGGTGGACTCTTCCTGCGCACTCAGCGGACTTGCACGATAGACTATGAGTCGCATTCATCTCTGCAGCTTTCCCATCCAGCAGCCCCGTTGTGGGATACATGCCTCCCACCCCACCGCCATGTTGGGCAGCCTCCTCTCTCCCAGGAAAGTGGGAGTTACTTGGAAAGAACCCCACTCCACATGGCCTAGAGCCTACAACACTTCCATGGACCCGTCATTGATCAGTTCCCCCATCAGGCTTCATGGATCTTTTATACAAGAAACAGAAGCACGGGCTCCTAAGTGCATAGTCCCTCAGATTAAGCAGAGAGATAAACTGAGGCCCAATGTTTTCTCTGAATCCTCAGCGAGGAGACTCAGAGCCTGGTGGACCTCAGGTGTGCTGCACCAGGTGGGACCCCACCCTCTAAGTCAGGGCTCCCACACTTCACAGGACATTGAAGTCCCTGGAGGGTCCAATTCAGAAGGTCTTCAGAGGACTTGAGAACTGGCATCCCCAACATGGTCGTTGGAGGTGAGACTGCTGGTCCACATGAAAGAAATGTTAGCTCCTGTTTGATCAATACTTAGTGACAAATAGTGTTTTCTTTCATTCGCTGCAGGTGATACATACAATAGAGGTGACACAGTCTCTTTCCTGAAGTTAATCACTCTCTGATATCCATGATGGACCTCCCTGGGACTGTCAGATGTGACTATCAAGCCACCACACTTCTTTACATGGTCTCTTCTCTGATGGGTCCCTTTGGTGGCAGAGGACCAGGGGATCTTGTGTTTTCCTGGGGCTGGGATCCAGGGCCACTGACCCTAAGCCACTCTGCAGTTGGCATTCTTGGCATCTGTAGAGCCCTGGGCCGTGACACTTGCCTCTATTTACAGTAAATTCCCTTCTGCTCCTCGTCAGCTGAAAACAGCCATAGACTGGGGTGAATGCTCCTGAGATGCCCCAAGGCCAAGGTGGTGAAGATGGCAGCCCAGACCAATGATCCCAGGAAGGTGATGCCCAGGATGGGCCTTGAGGGCTGGCCAGTGGCCTGGGAGGAGGTGAGTAGAAGGGAAGTGAGGAGGGTGGTTGAGGCCAGCCTCCAAGGTCAGGCGGGGGACTGTGACCACCACTGAAAGACGCCAGAAGGATGACTGAGAGCTGGTGGGGATGCTGAGAGGTCCGGATGAGTGGGGCTAGATTAGAGAGGAAGACCAGTGAGGCAGCTTGTACGGTTGCTGTGTATTTAGTGACCGTCAGAATGCACTGCATGCCCAGCTGAAGGGCTGACCGAGATTCCGGACACCCCAGCACCCCCAGGGCCCCCTCTTGCCCCACCCAGGGGAGACGAGGATGCCAAGTTTATCAGGCAAGGTCCTGTAACCTGTCCTGAGCATTCATATGGATGAAATAGAACTGTGCATTTTTGGAGGTGGCCTTCTCCCCTTTCGTGTCACATCTGTGAGACTCATTCTGTAGTTAGTGACTTTGCTGCATAGAATTCCCTTGTGCAGGTATGACACGGTGTGGCCCTCTTTTCTCCAGTCTGTAGACTCTGGAATTGTCCAGTCAAGAGAGGATGAGGACTAATTAAGGGAGGGGCAAGGGGGTGCAGAGAAACACCACTCAGGAGAGCAGTGCCCTCTTTGCTGCTGGGGGTCCCTGGGCTACTGGATACGGATGTGTCTTTAAACGGCAGGGCATTCCAGCATTGGGAGATGTGGCTGTTCTGTTGCTGTTTCTGCGCTACTGCCCTGAAGTAACATTGAAATGACTATGAGTCACTGGCAATAAATAGTGTCCATTCCTGTCCTTAAATTTAATCATACCAGTGCAGTGCTAAACCCTTGAGATTTTCCCCCAAAGATGCCTGTATTTTGTTAAATAGTTTTTTATCCTACTGACCTAAATCCTTCTCATTACAATTGGATGTCATTTGTTGTGTGTGTGTGTGTGTGTGTGTTGGGGGAGGGGGTCCATTTTTCAGCTTTTTTTAGATATATCTGACATACAATAAAATGCACATATTTAAGATGTATGCTTTTATTGCCTGGCCTTATTTACATGGGTCAGATGTATTCAATAATCCATTCTTTGTTAATGCTAAGTAGTATTTTGTTGTATGGATATATCCTTGTTGGTTTATCCACTCACCTGCTGGTGGACATTTGGGTTGCTTCCAGCATCCTGTAAAGCTGGTCAGAACAAAGTTGAAGAAGTATGCTACCTGATATCAAACTATACTTAAATGTGAGATCCAAAACCATAAAAATCGTAGGAGACATAGGCAGCAAAATTTCCGTGTTGCTTGTAGCAATATTTTTTCAGATATATCTATCTCCCCAGGCAAGGGAAACAAAAGAAAAAATAAACAAATGAGACTACACCAAACTGAAATGGTTCTGCACAACAAAGGAAAACATCAATATGAAAGGAGAACATATTCACCAATACATCTGATAAGGGGTTAATATCCAAAATTTACGAAGAACTTTCACAACTCAGCATCAAAAAACAAACAAATGATCTTATTAAAAATGGGCAAAAGACTTGTACAGATACTTCTCCAAAGAGGACATTACAGACGGCCAATAGACATATGAAAAGATGCTCAACGTCACTAATCATCAGAAAAATGTAAACTAACACCACAATGATATATCAGCTACGCCTGTCAGAATAGCTATTATCAATAAATCAACAAACAGCAAGTGCTGTCAAGGATGTGGAGAAAGAGGACCCTTACACACTGTGGGGTGCAGACCGGTGCAGCCACTGTGGAAAGCAGTATGGAGATACCTCAAAAAATTTAAAATGAAACTGCCTTATGACCCAGCAATTCCATTTCTGGGAATATATCCCCCCAAAAGAACCCTCAAAAAATTAATTCTAAATAATGCATGCACCCCTATGTTCATTGCAGCATTATTTATAATAGCCAAGGTTTGGAAACAGCCCAAGTGCCCAACAGTAAATGAGTGGATAAAAAAGCAGTGGTACATTTACATAATGAAATACTACTCAGCTGTTAAAAATTAAAAAATAAACATAAAAATAAAAAGCCTACCTTCTGTGACAGCTTGGGTGGACCTGGAGAGAATTATGCTCACAGAAATAAGTCAGAGAAAAGACAAGTACTATACGATTTCACTTCTATGTAGAATCTAATGAACAAAATAAACTTACAAAGTAGAAATAGGCTCACAGATACAGAGCAGACTGATAGCTGTAGAGTGGAGGGGGTTGGAGGTCTGGGTGAAAATGGAGAGGAGATTAAGAAAAAATCCCTCAAAGACACAAACAGTCTGGTGATTACCAGAGGGAAAGGCTCATGAGAGGTTGAAGGTAAATGATGGATAAATGGTGTTGGAAGGAGAGTTGAACTGGGGTGGCAGACGCACAAGATAAAATCGTACACCTGAAACCTATGTAACTTTATTAACTAATATCATCCCAATAAACTCAATTTAAAAAGAGAAAAAAGTGAAATTGTTAAGAACATTCATGTACCAGTCTTTGATGGACATACCTAGAACACAAACGTCTAGGTCATATGGTCATATGCTTCATATTTTAAGAAACTGCCAAACTATTTCCCAAGGTTATGTTATAAGTTTACAATCCTGCCAGCACTCTACAAGAGTTCCATTTGTCCCACGTCCTTGCCAAGGCTAGGCTGGTCAGTCTTTTTAATCTTAGCTATTCTAGTGGGTTTATAATGTATCTCCTTATGGTTTTAATTTGTATGTCCCTGATGACTAATAATGTTCAATATGTTTTTGTATGCTTTTATGGGGGGGGGGCATTCATATATCTTCTTTGATGACATGTCCTTTCAAATCTTTTGCTTATTTTTAAATTGAATTATCAGTCTTCTTATTATTGAGTTGTAAGATTTCTTTATGCATTCTAGATAAAAGTCCTTTGTTGGGTATATGTTGTGTAAATATTTTCTCCCATCCTGCTGCTTGCCTTTTCATTTTCTTTTGTGTCTTTGACGGGCTAAAGTTTAAAATGAATGGAATTTAAATTTTTATCTTTTTTACATGGCTTGAACTTCTGTGTCATTTTTAAGGAATCTTTCTCAAACTAAAGGCCACTAGGATTTTATCTTATATTTCTTCTAGAAGTTTAAATAATTTATTTTTTTAAAGATTTTATTTATTTTTAGAGATAGGGGAAGGGAGGGAGAAAGAGGAAGAGAACCATTGATCGGATGCCTCTCTCACACCCCCAACCAGGGATCCTGGCCTGCAACCGGCATGTGCCCTGACTGGGAATGGAACCTGTGTCCATTAGTGTTTGGGATAATGCCCAGCCCACTGAGCCACACCAGTCAGAGCTACAAGTTTAATTTAGATTTATGACTTGCTTCAAGTTAATTTTTGTATGTGGTGTGAGGTAAAGGTTTTGAGGATTTTTCTTTATTTCCTTTTGTTGCATGTGAATATCCAAATGATCCTTGTTGAAAGATCATCCTTTCCCATTGAACGGTCTTGGCACCTTCATCCAAAATCAATTGGCCATATCTGAGTACATCTGGTTCTGGGATCTCTGTTCTGTCCCATCATTGATCTATCATGTCTACTGTACCAGATGGCCCAGGGTCAGATCCTCCTGGCCTTTCCTGGGTTCTCTGTGGTCAGTGCAGGAAGGCCAATGTCCCTTCTGGAGCTGTCCAGGGCAGTCTTGATGTCCAGCAAGCTCTGCCTTCAGATTTTCTCATAACATTGTCTCCCTCCAAAATTCTTCCTGGCTAGAAGCTTGGGTGGAGTTCTTCCCTCTTACCGGCCAGTCAGGCCTTCAGTAGCTTCTCGCCACCCATCATTTCAGCCTAATCTCTGGGTCTGGTCCTTGGGTGGTCCTGAACATCCTTCCTGCGGGCCTCTGGCTGCCTGTGTCTGGATCCTACCTTCCTTCACATCCCCTGGGCCCAGCCTTTCATGAGACCCCAGACAGGGCCTCCCCTATTTGGCACAGCACCCCAGCCTTGGACAACGGGTCAGGCTCATGGGTCCTGATGGATTCATACATGAACCAACCCAGAGCAAGGTAATTGGTGATGTGGCACCACTTGCTATGTGTCCTCCCTGAAGGTCTCCGGAACCCAGCTAGGAGGGAATGTAATAGGAAGAAAACCCACATCCTAAAATGGGACCCAGACCACCATGACCTTGGGCAGGGCTATTCTTACCACCAGCAAAGACACAGTATAACCCTTTGGGAAGCTGGTCAGAGGGACTCATCTTTGATACAAGCCTGTCTTTCAGCCCTTCCTTCACACCAACTCAGAAGAGCCTGGCATTCTTCCCTCTTGCAGTCAGGCCCACTCCTTTGATGCTGATGATGCTGGTGGCACAAATGATCTCAAAACACCCCCACCTCAGCCATGCCAGCAAAATCCTGGCCACTGAGAGAGGGCCGGCTCTCCTGCCTCCCCGGGGTCTGCTTCCTGGGTCACCCTGGTCCGCAGGGCGTCATTCTTCCCGGAACGCCTCAGCCTTGAGGACCTTCAGCTGCTCGGACAAAAAGGGGAAAACAGCTCTGCCTTCGGCCCCGGGCCATTGTTTTCTCTCCCAACAAACTTGGCCGCTGCGAGCTATTCAACCAATAAAAGTTTGGCCCTCTGTCCCCCCTGCTGTGAAATAAATCCCTGGCTAAGCCAGGACAAACAGCACCTCGGGGTGGCTGGCCTTTGGGACGAAACAGCGTTCCTGATTCCACCAGCCCTTGCTTTTGTTGGATTTCAAATTGGCCTCTTAAATATCTCTCAGAAAATCAAGCTTTCCTTTCTTTAATGAGGAACAGAATCCATAGACGGGGGTCCCCTGACACCCATCTCGCAACAGCCAAACTGGTGGCTGTTGGCAATTCGGCCTCTAGCGTTCTCGTTCCCATGGCAACCACTGTTTTGGGGTAAACTGTATCCATGCCCTCCAGAGTTCCCAGTGAGGCTGCGAGCAGCTGGAGTCTGGGAAAATGTGTTCCGTTTTGGATCTTCTTCCTTCTCTCTGCTGGAGTTCACCGGCCCCTGGCAAAAGGCACGGATAAGGGCCGCCACCCAGGGCTTCAGAAGATAGTAACCAGCCATGGTGCCTCCCCTCGCCAAGGTCAGCGAGTGACCAACTCCGTTGTAAATTGTGATCACAGCCAGAAAGCCTTGGGCCTTTTAAAAAGGAACACAAATGGACGATTGTCTTAAAATCCAGAAGAGTTGAGTAGCATAGTACTGAGCTGATGAAAGAAGGCAGGAATCCAACAAGTGTGACGTGCCTTAGCCCTGGGCAGGTAAGCCATCCACATACATTAGGTTCTCATCAAGCTCAAAAGTCTTTTCAAAAGCTCAGAATCAGAAAAGACACGCTCTGGCCATTGTGGCTCAGTTAAATGGAGCATCATCCTGTGAACCACAAGTTCGATTCCCGGTCAGGGCATGTGACTGCTTTGCAGGTTTAGTCCAGGCCTAGGTTGAGGGTTCTGTCCCCGGTTGGGGGTCACATGAAACAACTCACCAGTGTCCCTCTCCCTCTCTCTCTACCCTTCCCCTCCTCTAAAACCAATAAACATATCCTCAAGTAAGGACTGAAAAAAAGAAGAGAAAGAGACAACTTCAGAACCAAATAAATAAATACAAGTCGGTCAGGGACCAGCGTGGGTGGATATGCCTGTTTTCTAAGCAGAAAGGGCCACGCAGGGTGCACTCGTGGGATCACTGGCCCGGGGCACCAGAACCCCTGTGCCCAGCGAGCACTGTGCACATCTCAAGGCCACGGCTGGAGTCACAGGCCACAGCATGGCCAACATGCCTGCCTGTCACGCAGTCTCAAGCATGTTGCCCAGGCAGCCCCACCACACAGGTCGAGCTTTCCTAGTTTGCAC
Organism: Noctilio leporinus; assembly: GCA_004026585.1. Classification (NCBI taxonomy): domain Eukaryota; kingdom Metazoa; phylum Chordata; class Mammalia; order Chiroptera; family Noctilionidae; genus Noctilio; species Noctilio leporinus. Next base: position 52,161 of record PVIW01003570.1, read on the forward strand.
GACAAAGTCAGCACTGGCAGGCCCCTGCCCTGAATTCTAGACTGGCACAATCTCTTCTCATTAGCCAGCGGGTGACTGAGACACCTTTACCTCGATAGCGAACACAAGTATCCCGTGGCTGCGGCAACAAATGACCACAGGTTTAGCAGCTGAAGACCTCACTGCTTTATCATCTTACTGTTCTGGAGATCAGAGGTGGGACATGGGTCTCACTGGGTTTCAGGCAGGACCTTGAAGGGCTCGTCCTTTCTTGAGGCTCCAGAGGAGAGCTGACACCTCACTTTTCCCAGCAGGGAGAGGTGTCGCACTCCTCGGTCATGGCCAGATACGGCAGTTCAGCGTCTTCCAATCTCTCTGCATCTACCCCTCTGCCTCCATGTCACAAAGACCCCTGTGTTTGCGGTAGGTCCACCAGGATTACCCAGGACAGCCCCTACCTTAATCTCATCTGCAAAGTCCCTTTTACCAGTGAAGTGACATATTTACCGGTCCCGGGGATTCAGATATAAATGTCTTACAGTAAGGACTGTCATCATTGTACTGGCCATCACTATGAGTCAGTCTCCCACACCTCCCACCTTGAACTTTATATTCTAGGAGACACAAAGTGTTCTGCTATCTTAGGTCAGAAATCCACACTGCCCAGCACCCCTTCCAGATACCCGTCACCTGACTCACCCTATTCCCTTGGGAAATTCAGCTCCCATTAGAGCTGGGAAGCATTCCTAACCCCAGGAGGGCTGAGTCCCAGCCCTGTGATGCCCATGAGGGGTGACCTCTCAGAAGGGGGGATAGTGGGATCTCTCAGAACAGGGTTCAGGGGACATGCCTGAGGGGGGCTGGGCTAGTGCCTCCATAGGCTCTGAGTACAAAGCCTTGAGGCTGCCTCAGTTTCCTTAGCTGCAAAACAGATATAAACACAAGTCCTACCCTCAACAGGAGACTAATCAGGCTCTTACTGACTTCATGGCCTGGAGTCCTAGGTTACATTTTGTGTGCTGGGTGTCCTGGGTCACTGTAGTGACCTCTCTGTGGTCCAGACTGTCATCTGCAAAATAGGCCTCTTGACAATACTTATTCCAGAAGTTTTACATGAGGACCAAATGAATCATAGTCTGAAGAGCTTTTAAGTGTTAAACATGATTTACTGCTAAAGGAATTAGCCTCAGTCATAAAGAAGCCAGGTGTCAATCAGGAAAGAATGGGAAGGAAAAAGCAGACACTGCTGGGAGCAATAACCAGTCAGCATCTTCTAGGGGTGAATCTGAAGCATGCAGTGAGGCTGGGGGGCAGCAAGGGAGATCAGGCACCCGAGGATGCGCCTGCCATGGCTGATCTTGCCCATAACCCCCAAACCATAACCAGAGCTAGCAGGATTTTCAGTCTCAGGAGTGAAGCGACTTTCCACAAGTCAGCACCTCCTGGTTCCAGTTATGACTATAAAAGGTTGTGAAGTGTGTGAGATGGGGCAGGGGCAGTGTTAACCCAAGGAAGCACCAAAGAAGCAAGAGGAGAGGGGTGGAGGGAGGGGAAGAATAGGAAAGGAAGCTTCAGCCAGTCCAGGACCAACAGAGCTGTTACCACGGAGATAAAATGCAGAGCTAGCAGCCAAGGTCCGTTTCATCTCCTTCAGCTTGCGCCTCACAGAGCTACCTTGAGAACTGTGCACATGCTGGGCTCACTGGTACCTGTGATTAAGAAGTTTGCTACCTCCTCCTTCCTCCCATCTTCCAGCTGCAGTGCCTAACACCACTCCAGCAGAACTCAGCCTGCGTCCTGCCCTAGGTGCCCCCTTGCACTCAAGGTCTCCCCAAAGTGAATGAGCAGCTACATGCCCCCCCCCCCCAGCCTGGTGGACTCCCAGCAGCCCCTGGGATTTGCCCTTGGCCTTAACCATCTTACCAATTTCCATTTATGCTTTTGCCATGTTCTCTTCTGAGTTTGAGCTCCTCTTTGAGCTTTCACTTTTGAATGGGTCCCAGGTCCTTGGAGAAGTTGGGGACTCACCACTCCACTGGGGCATGGAAAACATAAGGTGAACCTGGAAAATCCTGTGGGTCCAGAAAGCCAGGCTATGCTTCCAAATTTAATGCCTTAGGAAAGTTAAGAGCTTGTCAAAGGACACATGGCACAGCCTGAAGGCACTGCCAGTGACCACAGATGGGACCGTGTGATCAGCAAAACACGTGGTGATGGCTCCGGATTCTAACCCGAGAATAAGACACATGTGCATGAGTTTGTGCCCATGTAAACAACTGACTGGATTAGCCGCTGGAGATGAGGCTCAGCGTTCTGTGCTTGTAGGAAAGTATACATAAAACCTTGTCACTTAATACTAGGGACGTTTTTCATGCCACAGCTCCGGGCAAACGGAGGCAGGATGGCTGGTCTGGGGCCCATGAGCCTGGAGCATCCTCTGCCCACCAGGGCTGAAGTGTGGGATCCTTCCCGGGCCAGCCGGTGGTGCAGCCCAAGGGGCCCTGAGAGTTCCAGAGACTGAGCCAGATAAGACAGGGGCTTCTGCTGCCGTAGGTAGCAGCCACTGTCATCTGACAAAGCAATACTGGTGGCGGCAATTTTATCCCCGTTTCCTACGACCAGACCAACAAGTGTCCACCAGATGGCTCGTCAGGAAACAAGAAGCCCAGTGTCTGATAGGCCTGAATAGTCACCTCGTAGGATGGATTCCAGGACAAGTAGGGGCTTAGACAGATTCAAGAAGTAGCCGACTTGGGGGTGGGGGACTAGAAACTTAGCCACTCTGTCGCCTTGGGGGATCCCAAGTCCCTTTCTTTCCTCACAGACTGTCTTTCGGGAGTCAGCACTACACCATGCCATCTGCTTGGGGAGGGATCACGGGGTACCCAGGGGCTGGGGGACAGTTTCTGCTTTCCTGGCTCCCACCCTTCCCCATGATGCTGGACTGTCAGTGCTGACCACTCACCCTGCCCTCTACCAGGATGCTGGGAGCCCCAGAGCGCCAAACAGCCCGGGCACCCGGCTCAGGCTGTCCCTCCCGACTTCCCGGGCGTCTCTTATCATTCATTCCCAAAGGCTGGTGTGAAGTGCTCAAAAACCTGCCCAAATACACATTTGTAGCTTGAATACCATAGACCAATTTTAAAGAGACGAGGATTGGCCGGATCGCCCAGACTCCACGGTGCTGAAAGGACCCAGTCCTCACAGCCTCGTCTGCAAGCATCAGAAAAACCTGCGTGGGGGCTGGGCAGTGCCGGGTGTCGGGGAGGGGCCCAGGGACGGACACGGGGGAAGAAAGAACCTACCAGTTAATATTTTCGATAAATTGGACAAAAGGATTTGGAGACTTGCACACTAAAAACTACAGAGCACTGCTGACAGAAATTACAGGCCTCAGGAAATGGTGGACACTGTTGTGGTGTCATAAATATATCTGGTTTGGTCCCAGTTCCTGGCACCGAGCTCCCGAAACCCTTGGAATTTCCTGAGAGGAACAGCCTTCGTTATTCACAAGAAGCCCGTGCTACCAAACCTGAGCTTGTGCTACAAAGGTGACTCCTGGAGAACAAACCTGTGACCCCCGACCTCTGGTCGTCTGGCGGCTGGCGGCTGAGCCAGTCCTCAACTGTCTAGGGCTGACTTGCTGGCCTGCGTAAGGAACCCTAGGTAATCACTTTCTGTTGACGAAGCTCACAGACCTTCTGGGTCTGGACGCTGGGAGGGCGGCCCACCGGGGGCTCCGCCTTGCAGTTGGCCAGCGACAGCAGGTGCCCTGGGGACCCTGCGCTGAATCCTTGGGGCAGTTAGTGTCAGAGACTGCTGAACATTCAGCTGGTGCTGAAGCTGCCTTTGCTTGGTTCCCGCAAGAATGACAGGGGTCCGCGTGGGAAAAGGAGGTCTTAGCAAAGGAAGCAGACATTCCGTTCTGACCTCTGGAGGCCTGGTAGCCCAGACCTTCGCACAGAGGACAGATGTGAGCACAGCGCTGAGTCAGGCACCGGCCTTCTCCCCCAGGACACCTTCTCTGGAAGTGAGATGACGGATGCCAGCAAGCTTTGGTCCTGGTAAGGGTGTTATCCACCTGAACCCCTAAGTCACATGCTGGCCCTGCTCGCCCCAGTCTTTTCCTTCTGACACGCCACCCTCCCACCCAGGGGACAGCCACCATGGCTTCCCTTCTACCCCACCACACCCATGCCTAATTGTTCACTAAGCAAGCCGTGCCTGAGGTGGCAGTGGGGCTGAGGCACCACTGCCCGGGGCGTTTACGGGGGGACGAGTGGGGCATCTGGCAGCAGAAACCTTATGTGGCCCCAACACGACCACATGTCTCTAAGTTGAAAGTTGGTTTGCATTTTACAAACAAAACCAGCTGCTGAAACAGACATGTGGGCATCAAAGAAACTGGGGAAATCACACTTATTTCCCAATTATTTATTTAGAGAAACCCTGCCAAACAGAGGCTGAAACCTGATTGTACCAGAGTAATTTGGGCACCAAAGGGACAGGTCTTGCTGCTGGAAGGCTGTGTCCTGAGGTCCAGATTCTGTTCATAGGGTGAGGAAAACAGAGTATTAGGAAATGTCTCGGTCCTGCGTTGTAGGCAGAGAAGTCTCCATGTGCCCGCATCCTCCCTCCCCTGTCTCCCCAGGACTTCAGGGATCAGCATTCCCAGTATTGCCTTGGAAAGTAAACAGCACCAGGACATCACGCAGATTTCCCCGGGCCAGTCCTCAGAGGCCCAGACAGGGGAAGCAGCTCCAAGCCGAGCATAGGAGCCAGGCATTCTTGGCGGACAGACAGGCACACGTGGTGTGTGCTGACTGGCCGCTGGGGTTTGTGGCCTGGCCTAGGGATGTTCCAAAGGGCTCCTCCCCCAGGCATTGTGTGCGGTTGGCCTGAGCAAGCCTGTTCCTTCCTGGGCAATTCCCCAGGACAGATATTGGCAGGGTGGGGGGGTCTGCTCAGCATGAATTCTGGTCTCAGCCTCCCCAACTAGACTCTCGGGGGATGAACTGAGGAATCTCCTTCACAAGGTTGCACAGGCAAAGTTAACACCTAACTCCACGGGCTTGGTGTTCAACAACACAAAAGCCTGTCTCCTGATGGATGGGCGGTAGTGACGTTGCTCTGCCATGAATAAGATGCTGGCCTGACTTCGAGGGGAGTTTCCTGTGCATGGAATGTGAGGGACAGGGCAGCTGGCATCCCATAGGACAGAATGGCTCCTGGGAGGAGGGGCTAGGAAAGCCTAGGATGTGTCCAGATGAGCCTGGAAGGCAGGCGCCGTCTTCAGTACTTGGGGTCCTGGGTTTCATTCACCTATGATGCACTCAGCCTGTGGCATGACAGCCGATTTCCCAGAGGTCCAGGTGCTGGGGGCAGCTTCGGGCAGAGGGAACAGTGAAGATAAAGCAAGAGGGTATTGGGCTGCACTTGGGGTCAGGGCTATGAAGGAGTCTGCCTAGGTTAGGTCCCCACTGACAAAGATGAGGGACTGAAGGCCAGAGGGAATGTCTGGACCAGCCAAGTGGGAGTTCCTATGACATGGGCCAGGGCTCATGTCATTCTGCAGGCAGAATAAGGACTGTGAGCAAACACCATTGGTGCCTGCATTCTCTGCCTCTGCACACCTTAATTTTCTCATTAGTAGAATTGGATCGTCCATTCTCTGCCTAAGCCTCAAGGCTCAGTCCACATGAAATCCAGCTGCATCCTGCTCCTCCACAGGACACCATGTCCCTCCTCCGAGGGGGAGGGTCCTGATCTGCACAGCCTGTCAGAATGGAAATGACTTTGCCCTTAGACCTGCACACCATGGCCTGGTCCTGGGCTTGGCTGAATCCTGAGTGACCCAAAAGGAGTTGACGGGCTGCGAACATCTTGCTTGGTGTACATCCCACTTTTCTAAAAACCTGTCACACGTCATTTAGAGGGGAGATCCTGAGTGAGTCTTGCCAGTCCTAAGTATGACTTCTAGAGCCCAGCCCATGTAACGTGTCGTTGTGTTGGCTTTTACGTGCTGCAGAAGTCAGCACCTGGAAGAACTCCTCAACCTAGCACAGGGGCCTCCCTCTGATCCTGCCCCATGTTGCCCTTCGTCCCTTGTCCCTTCTCCCAGGACACATGTTGGAATTCTCAAGCAGGCTGCATCTGGGAAGGGACAATGGGTCCCACAGGACAGGAGGAGAAAAGGCAAGACACAGGAGTGCCCTCCCTACCGCCAAGCGTGGGCCGGCCCCAGACCCTCTCAGTTCAAGCTGCTATTGGAGACCCATCAGCTCCAGCATCAGCACCCCCTGAATGAAATCCATGTTTGTGCACCGGCCAGGCCATGCTCACCCAATTCCCACCCTTCTCCAAGGCAGGCCTTCCATGCCCCGACATCCTTGTGGCGTGAGACCATCAGTGGTGACACCAGGGCACACAGTGACCTTAGCACGTCAGCACGTTGAGGGAGTTTTGCTTCTCTTCTTGTGGAGGAAAACTTCTCAGGTCACATGAGTGAGTTTCTGCTTAAGCTAAGCTTCATCCAGCCTCAGGAGGCACCCAGGACTGTCTAGATAGACGTGCCAGGAGACCTGTCTGTTCTGCAGAGTTTGTGGGGGCACAGGTCACAAGGTCATGGTGCAGGAAGAGCCAGCTTCCTGCATACTTGACCTCTGGGCTGCAAGTGGAAGTGCTGAACCCTGAACTAGTGGGGTGGGGGTGCCTGGTGCACACAGGACCTGGTCCAAGCCCCCCAGTCCTGCCCACTAACTGACAGCCAACAATGGATTTGCATGCTAGCCTCTCCTTTCGGTGACTAATTAAATGGGAGTTAAAATTCTCTGAGAGTGACGAAGCATCACCCTGCCGCCTCCTCTTGCTTCAAGGTTACAGAGGACGGTGACTTCCAGGCTGAGGTTGTGCATGTGCTGCGCAGAACTCACCGCCAGGGGGCGCGGCTGGGCAGGCCCTGCGGCCCGGCGGCCGGTTTCGAGGAAGCGGGCTTGCTGCGGAGCAGCATTCCTTCTGCGGCGCTTCCCTTGGGGACCAGCAGAGGTAGCTGCAGTAGTACCCGGGCACGTGTCGGTTAGCGCTCAAGGACAGCAACCTGTGAAGGCAGCGGCCAGCTGGGTGCCCTGTTAGCGACTAGCGTCCCCTGGAGCCCCTGGAGCCCCGCTCAGGGCTCAGAAAGCTTGCCTGCCCGCTAGGCACCCAGCCCTTGTTGGGCTACTAACTAGTAGGTGTGACAATAGAACCCATCTTAGTAAGTCATTGTAGAACTCATGACTTAAAACAAACTGCTCTAGGTGTTTACCATGGTTGGCAGGGGTTTTTGTTGGTTTGTTTATTAAGATTTTATTATTTTTAGAGAGAAAGGCAAGGAGGGAGGAAGAAAGGGAGAGAAACATCCCTGTATGGTTGCCTTTCATCTGCCTCCAGCCACGGACCTGGCTAGAGACCTGGCTTGCAACCTAGCTGTGTGCCCTGGCTGGGGAATCAAACCAGCGACCTTTGGGTTCGCAGTGTTGGCAGTTTTATCCCACTCTTCCTGCAAGGTCCCAAATCACCCGCCCACTGTGCAACATTTTCACATCACGCTGGTCTGCATGGCCCTCCTGGCTCCTAATAAGGGTATGTGTGAGACGTGGCATTAAATGTCTTGCACCCACCTGCAAGGATGCTCCCCTCCTGGCAAAGCTCAGCCTCCCAGAACCACAGGGAACCATGTGGCCAAATCTGCCTCTGGGCTCCCAGAGTCCGTTCCTTAGGGCAGGACCCCCAAGTGATCTGGGACCAACTCTGTGGGCACTCACACATAGCAGAGCCCACTCCAGGTCTGGCTTTGCTTATGGAAGTTCCTATGGCCTGAAGGGAAGCTCATCCTCCATGCAACCTGTCCCTGAGGTCGCCTCCCTTCCCTAACTATTATTTCATGGAACAAGATGCATGAAAAGAAAGAACAGGGATCTGATGACAGCATCTTTGTTCACTCTTTATTGTGTCTTTTTAAAAGATGGCATCATGGCTCACCCAGTGGGTCAGTGATTCACCTGTGGTCATTCGGTGCCCTTGAAACAGGTTCATGTGGCGTTTTTCAGTGCTGCTTGTCTGCGTCCCTCTGCATCTCCTGCTGACCCCAGGAGACAAAAGAGGGGACCTCAGTTACTGGCTATAGGGGTGTGGCCTGAGGGGGACCAAAGAAGCTGGGGGGAGGTCAGGCAGGCAACCTAGTCCCTTTCTATTCTACTTCCTGTCCCACCAGGCTCCTCCTGCTCACCCCCGCCTGTCACCGTGTGCCATGTACCTTCTCCAAGGCTGCTACACGCTCCCCTTCACTTTCTTTCTGGTGGAGTATGGAATGCAGCACACCCAGCTGGTACTGGTCCTGGAGGCCAAGAGGAGGGGATGCGGGGTGGGGAGAGGCAGGCCATGGGGCCACCGGGGCCTGGAGTGTGGAGCCCAGGCCCCACACATTTCTTCAACCCCAAATGCATGCCACAGGGTCTCTGCTCCAACCTCTGCTGCACCCCACTACCCACATCCTGGGGCGCCAAGGGCTTGCCTCTGCAGCTGCAGGGCCCTGAGCACAAAAGTGGATTCCATCGCAGAGCCAGGTTTGCCTTCCCACCAGATGCCCAGGTTTTCCCAGCCCACCGCCACATCTTTTGTCCTCTGTCCTGGGGTCCTGAGTCAGCAGGGACCCTTGGACATGAGAGACCTTGAAGACTAGCTGAGCCAGGTGTCACGGGTGATGGTTCCCCACATCCAGCCCTGCACATTCCCAGAGCATCTTAGTCTAGTCTGTGCTTGTCTCCCTGTGGGGTGGTTGCTAGGATTTCCACTTCCAACCTAGGCTGCCTTGGGGATGAGGTGGCGGTCCCCTTCCCTTGGCAGGGACCATCATAGCTTGGTGCCAGTACCTCTCCCTGGGCTGCTAACAGGCTGCTGGACTATGGGAACCTGACTCCACCAGCTGAATGGGCCCGAGGGAGAGGCTGGACAGAGAAGTCTTAGCTCTGAGGAAAAAGACTGCAGGTGGGCAAAGCAGCAGAATGAACAGGGGACTCCGCCCAGCCAGTGTCCAGGCCTGGCCCTCCAGGTGGGCTCACTGCAGACCCCCTTCCCACTGGCCTGGAGGCCTCCAGGGGCCAAGGCTTGGTTTTTGAGTGTGAGCCCCTCTCATAGGTTTGCTGGGGCAGCTGAATCCTGTGGGTGGTGGGCGAGACCCAGAGACCAGGGAGGTGGACCTGGGACAGCTGGGCTTTGGGGCAGAAAATAAAGCCGCTGCCAAGGTGCAGCCTGTGTGGCTGAATCCCTCACCATGTAAATGAAGAAACGAAGAGGAAAGTTAAGGTCTACTCAGCAAAAGCTACTTCTTTGAAGCCTAGATTTGAGAATGTGACTGGGCCATCCGCTAGCTTTCAAGTTGTGGAAGCGGAGGTGACCGACCACCTGTGTAAGTCAAGGTAGGAAGAGAGGTGGGTCTTCCACGTGAAGATGGAATGAAACTTCCTCACAAAAACTCTCCTCCGATACATACAAATCCTGGGGGGCGGGGTAGCAATAATAACAATGGGCAAATAAGCGAAGGGCTATAATGCTATAAGCGTCCAGAGCCGGTGATCTAGAGAAATGACACCCACGGACGGCCCGATCTTCACCAGCGCCTGTGTGTCCCCAAGGCCCAGCCTTTATTCTGAATCTGTACTTCAAAACCAAGGGCTCCTGTGTGGGCGGGCCTCAGTTTCTGAGACGGGGAACTTGGGTGATTTCAAACCTTTCCTCCTTGGCACGTTATCCCATCTTATTTATTTAAAACGACCTTGTATTAGTTTTACGTCAAATAGAGAACTTTTTTTTATGACAAATGTGCAGAAACTAAACCAAGATACGAATATAGCTGTTAATTTTTACTGGTGAGAAGTTGAACGCATTGCTATTTTCTTCCTTGGGTTTCTCTGTATTGTTTAAAGCAAAACAGGCCCTCGGGCCCTTCAGTGGTGTAGAAGTAAGTGCCCCACCTTCTCCCAGTGCCATTTATGGTCTCAGGAGTAAATGGTGGGGCTATGATGGCTCCACACAATCTCCAGCCCAATAGGGTGTAGGTAGTCAGGACACATGTGAGGGGTTCTCCCACCACCTGTAGGACCAAGGTGTGCAACCCTTGCAGCCAACCCCCCACACACTAGAAAGCCGGTATGCAAGGCAACGCCCCACTCCCACCTCTCCTTTCCTTCTTTCCTTCCCCCACAGTCTGGCTATTTTGTTGGTTGATGGGATGCGGAGAGAGAGTCTGGCTATGGAGTGAGGTGCGACTCAATGTCAAGGTTGGGCCAGATCTCTTAGGTGGTTAGAAGCCCTGCTGCCCACCTCTCAGGCCCTCTAGACTAGGTAGATGCTCAGGTCTTGGCGCACCTCCGGAGGAAGAGGGGAAGGCCCGTGGGCTGGGTTCTGCCCACCCTGCCCGAGGCGCCGTGGGCCCACGGGAAACCGTGACAGAGGAAAAGTCTCCCCACCTCCCCCAGCATGAGCCCAGTACTCACTCGTCTTCCGACAAATCCCCCATGTCCATCTGGGAGCGCTTCTCCTCTCTCATGGCACATGTGACCACCTGTGGGAATCAGCAAAAGCCCTTTAGGGGAAGAGATGGGGGAGCGAGTCAACCACAGGCCCCAGGCTGAACAGGCTGGACCTGCCCAAGGGTCAGGTGGGGCCATGGAGGCTGCACCAGCCCTGAGCATCCGCCCACAACACTGGGTACAATCAAGTGGAAACTTCTAGTTAAGGGACCCTGACCAAGCAAGTGTGCCTTGGTTATGGGCCACCATAACCCCTAAATTTGTAGCTCAGGGGACATGGGCCCTTAGTCCCAACTTTGCCACAGGTTGACCCTCCTCAAGTGTTCAGGACCTGTGGTGGCCCCATGGTAACCCTGCCGGGAGTTAGTAATCAGCTAGGCAGCATGTTCTGAGAGCAGAGATAAAACGTGCAATCTGGAAACCATAACTCCCAGCCAGGTGCTTAAACCTGCCAAAATAACTTCTAAAAGGAAGACACTACAGCAGAAAAATGCAGAAAGGCATCCCACAGAGACCGGTGGGACGACCACTTCGCTTTACAGAAAGCCTTTGCTACTGATGGCAATGATGGTGAAGTGATGGTGATGATGAGGATGGTGAAATAGTGGTGATATTGATGATGATGGTGGTGATGAGGATGAGGATGATACGTAACACTGAGGCCTTCTGGGTACCAGACACTGTTTGAGGTATTTACAAAACAACCCTTGGGGAGGGTACGACCAAAATTCCCATTTTACGTATGAGACCACTGAGGCACAGAGTGGTGCTGTGACTTGTTTGAGCAATTACTGGCACAGCTGGAAGTGGGGGCCAGGTCTCCTAATTCCTAAGCCTGCACCTTTTCCACCGCCCCAGCATGGTCCCACAAGAAGTTCTTAGGGCCCGTGGCACCCAACGTTAACTCAGGCTCAAGAGTCTCTATGGTTTTAGAATGTGTGCAGGTTAGAGGGAGGGAGGGTGAGAAAGAGGAGAGGGTGTCCTCCAGCCCTTCAGGCCAGTCCTCAGTGCCCTGAAGCTTTCTTGATGCTGCCAACCCTGTTTTTGCCTCAGCATCCAACACACATGAGCACAGGGTGGGTTCCCCAGAAAACCCTTGTGGGCCCCTAGCACAGGCATTCCCGGTGGGGGGTTTGGCTTTGTTGCATGAAGGATTTTTACCTCCTCAGTATGGTCTCCCAGATCAATCTCCACAAACATAGATGGTTTCTGTGGACGGAAAGCAGAGAGACATGGATGACAGGCTTGGGTAACTAGGGATGCTTCCTGGGAGGTAGAGTCGGCTGCTGACCCTGGGCAGTCAGGGTCTGAGCAGTTATCACTGGGACCACCAGGCACTGGCAACGCTCAGTGGGGACTCCTGAGAAGCTAGGTAGAGCTGCTGGCAGGGTGGATGGCAAGGTGACCAGGGGCTCTGGCACATGAAGGGGAGAGAGGAATGTGGCCTTCCTACCTCTCCCTGATCCCCTCCCATCAGGTCCCTGAGACCCCAGAGGGTTTCCCCCACCTTTCCCCACAGAACCAGGGCCTCCAGGGGCCAGGCCATGTCCAGATCTGGGGCAGCCCCTCCAAAGATACCCCAGACCTGCTCAATTGGGAAGCACCTTAACTTTGCCTCCACAAATCTACATGGTACCCCCATTTTACCAAACTGTAAAGACTCTCTCTGAGATGTGAAAAGCCCAGGCAGCTCAAGTGTTGCTGCCCTAGGATCTCCCATGGGGCATTGGGCTCAGTCCAGAATATGTTCCCAATGGTTGTACTTGAATCAACACTGAGACAATAATTGGGGTGAGCGAAGGCCTCCCTAGCACCTCTGCAATGACACCAAGGACCATCTGTTGTGAATCCTGGTAAAACACACCCGGCTACCTCTCCATTCCCTGCCACATGGGTTGGGAATGAGGATGACAGCCACCTCCCCTCAGAAAGTGCCCTGTATCAGTTCCTGCTATAGTGCTGACATGTCTCTGCCAATGCATCAGAGTCCAGAACTCGGAGGTGTTTCCCTGCACTCAAACTGAGTGTTGTCCCTTAGCAATTGCACTGTTCCGAGTTAGGATGCCCCAGCCAGAGGCCGCCAGCACAGCATTTGACCTGGAAGGCCCTCTGGAGGTCAGGGAAGGGCTTGGTCTGGACTGTATACCATGGTCCTGCTGAGATGACTCAGGACCACATGTGTACAGTGCACTCATGGTCCAACAAGACTATGCCTGATAGACCTTCCCAACCGACTTCTGTCACCAAATTAGAAAGCTCTTGCCTCTTTTTCCAGAAGGTCTTCCTCCTTTACGGTCTCTGACTCCTGTTCCTGTAAGAAGACACCAAACAAGTCAATAAAGGTAAGACTTTAACCTGAGGGGACAGCAGTACATGGATGTTAAAGGACCACAGCCTGACCTTGGCCTCCTGGGTGCATTCGTCTGTGCTCTCATCTTCTTCATGCTCCTGGTCGCTGGTCTTGGAGTCCCTCTTCTCAACTTCTGGTTCCAACTTTACACCCTCTTGGTCCCACTTTTCACTCTCCTTGTCCAACTTTTCACTTTCATTGTCCAGCTTCCTGCTCTCAAGGTCCAACTTCCCAAGGGTGTCTTGATTCTCTTCCTGCTTGTCATCCTCTAGGTTTGCCTGACTGGAGAAGTGGACCCAAGAGTTTGGAATAGGTATCCCAGCTTCAGGGTGACACCTTCCTCCCTCTCGGGCATCAGGCAGCTCTGGGAGAAGCTTAGGCCTCTCCCACAGGCTGGGGGACACACAGACAGAGGGAGAAATGGTATGGGGGAGGAGAGGAGAGGGGCCTGGCGGCCATGAGAGCCACCTTCACGCACCCTGTCCTCAGGCCCTCCCATCTGACTCCCAGGGGTTCTCTCAGGACACCCTGGGGCTCCTTCAGGGCCTCCACGTCTTGACCTTGGTGCCAGCCCCACCTCTGCCCCCACAGTCCCCTGTGTCCTCCACAGAGCACTAGAAAACCCCCCTTGCTGGATAAAGTCAACCTACCAGATGTTTTCTTCAGTGTCGATTTTTAGGTTCTTTCCCTGATCTTCAGACTCTGAGGAGGAAGGAGCAGTTTGTCATAACACTTCCACCATGTGGTCTGGGAGGGCTGCTGGCCCACAGCCCTGCAGCTGAGCCCTCGAGGGTCACCCCACAGGGCGCTGGGCTCCGGGCTCCCTGCAGCTCCAGGACACTGCAATGCTCAGTGTCGGCCTGGTGACTAATGGTTACAACTAAAGCACGTCTCAGTTTTTATCCTGACAGTTTGTCTCCTGATTCCCTACCTCAGGAGGACACCCACTCTGCACACGACCCCATCCCCGCGACGGTCACTCCAGGACCTCCCCACCTTTACCCGGAACTCGGGGTAAAGCATGAAGGAAAGAGGGACAGAAACATCAATGTGAGAGAGAAACATCTGTCACTTTCTCCTGCATGCACCCAACCAGGCACTGGGCCCATAACCCAGACATGCTTTCACTGGGAATCAAACCACCCACCTTCCAGTTTGCAGGAAGATGCCCAATCCACCCAGCCACACCAGTCAGGGCTTAATTAATACTCTTTTTTTTTTTTTTAGTCCATTGCTTTAGTTCTTGTAAACTAGAATACCTCTAGAATTTGTAACTATTTCCAAACATCAATCTAAAGTTAGGCCTTTGTGCAAAAATAGCACACAATCAGAAGCTAAAATCAATATACAAGGCTCTGCTTATCTTTAAATTGACCAGATCATAAGCTCAACTCCAGAGGAAAAGTAAATTCCAAGCTGAAAAATACTATTATAAAAATATTCATTTGATGGCCAAAAAAAAAAAAAAAGTAAAAAATAATTCAATTAACAAATCAATCTACGGATACATTTAAACTGTAATTTAAGACTTTTTTCTTTAAATTTAATAGATACATCATGAATCAATCTTGTTTTTTCCTCTTCCAAATGTAATGGTTTACAAAAACTTGTAAATTTAGTAAATACTAAACCTATGAGCCTATACTAAATCGTGAACCTATACATGATTGTTTTAAAATAATACAAAACACAAATATACAAAATAAAAAACACAAGGAAAAGCCATCTTTGTACTCTACCAATTTCCTAAGGAAAAAAAAATACAAAATGTTAAAACAGTTTTTAGTATATATAAAATATCGACAACCAGTAGTGAAAACAATAAGTACATGACGTTGGTCCTGAGAAAAGTGTTTCTTCTCTTTTGTCTTTAATAGTTAAAGGTGTAAGACAGATTGAACTATGATATCATGCCCAGCACAGTAAACCTTCCCACTAGCTCCCTTTACAATGATCATGAAAGTTTCAGGATCTTGTTCCCACTTCTTTAGCTGTTGCTAAAGCTGCCGAATCATATTAAGATTCAATGCATTTAGGTTCTTTGGTCTGTTCAGTGTTACCACTCCAGCACAGCCTCTTCTTTCCAACAGTACTTCTCCTGCTGCATCTGTGGTTGGACATTCTCAAATGAGGGAGAATGATATTAACCCTTCTGAATGAATTAAACCTCAGCCCGACACCCAACATCTGCAGCCTAACCGCCAACACTTGTGAACCAAAGCATCCAGGCCTCACATCAGACCTGCCAGCGGGGCCAAGCACCACCGGAAACAGGTGACAAGTCCTCCCCTTAAATAATACTTTTGATGGAAGACCTGGCCAGGGTACTTTCTAAGCAGCCACTATCTTAGAGAATTTCCTTACAGAAATTGATTGTCCAGGCCTTCCATTCAATGTTGATTCAGCTCACAGGCCTCACACTGAGGACACCTGCCCCACAGAGGAGGTGATGGCCTTGTTCCCAGGGGTGCCCTGCATCCTGCTCCTGCTTCTTTCTCTAGGGGGTCCAATCAGGCTGGTCCTTACGCTCTCTCATGCTGTTCCTGCCCTGGAACATCTCCCCGAACCCTTGCCATCTTCCAATGCCACCCCTCCTGGGGACCTGGGTGGCCCTGCCCAGGTCTGAGCGACCTGCTTCAGAGGAAGATTTTCATGGTGGCCAGGCCTTCCTGGCACTCAGCACTTGTGGCCTTGGGCTGTCACTGGGGCATCTTCTGTGCTTCTGACTGGTCTGGTTCCCTGTGGACAAGCACCAAGCATTCTGTTCATGTTCTTCATCGGCAGTGCCCACACAGGCTCAGGGGGTCTGTGTCTGTGCCACCCCTAGGCAGACGCTGGCCACACCAGAACCAGAAGCCCGGAGGGCAAAGAGCAGTGGTGTGAGGGAGGGGGTGGGACAACTGTATCTTCAGAGAATATTTTAGAACTTGGTACAGTAGCCCCCTCTTACACGCAGTCTGAAACTATTAAATGGAAAATGCCAGAAATAAACAATTAATCAAATTTAAGTAGTGTGCCATCCTGAGTAGCATGATGAAATCTCTCGCTGTCCATCTCCATCCTGCTTGGGACCTGCATCATCCCTTTGTCTGGTGTACCCATGCTGCACATGTTACCTGCCTGTTAGGGGCTTGGTAGCCGTCCTGGTTATCAGATCACTGTGGTGGTGTCGTGCCACCTGTGTGCCAGGAACGTTTACCTTAGTCACGGTCCCAAAGCACAACAGTAAGGATGCTGGCAACTCAGATGTGCCAAAGAGAAGGTGTTTCCTTTAAGGGAAAAGGTATTTATACATAGGAAAAAACATAGTATACAGGGCTCAGTGCTTGTTGTGGTTTCAGACATCCACTGGGGGGTCTTGGAAGGTATCCTCCAAGGACAAGGGGGTACAACTATAGGTTGCCCCTTAGGGACAAAAGGAGCAGTCCAATCTCAACCTCAGCTAAGAGGACTGGAATGATTCAGAATCAGTCGTTTTTAAGCGGGGATTTTAAAACTGACTTTTGGGAAATTCCCAGCAGCCTACAAGCCTGTGTGTATACATGTGTATGTGTCTGTTTTATTTTTTAATTATATTTTATCGATTATACTATTACAGTTTTTCCAACCTTTCCCCTTCTGCTGCCATCCACCCAACAACCCCAATTATCTCAGGCAATCCCCACACCATTTTTCATGTCCATGGGTCATGCATTTAAGTTCTTCGGCTTCTCCATTTCTTATACTGCATTTTTACATCTCCCCACTTATTCTGTGACTACCTACTTGTACTTCTTAATCCCCTCACCTCTTCGCCATTTCCCCCACTGACCTATCTTATCTGGCACCCATTAAATCCTCTCCATATCCACGATTCCATCTCTGTTCTTGTTGGCTTTGTTTTTTTAGATTCAATTGTTGATAGATATGTACTAGTTGCCATTTTATTATTCAGTTTTGATCTTTTTTTCTCTTAAATAAGTACCATTAGCATTTCATATTATAATGGTTTGGTGATGATGAACTTCTTTTGTCTTTTCTTGTCAGGGAAGTTCTTTTTTTGCCCTTTGATTCTAAATGATTTCTTTGCTGGGTAGAGCAATTTTGGCTGTAGGTCTCTGCTTTGCATGATTTTGAATATTTCTTGCCAATCCCTTCTAGCCTGCAAAGTTTCCTTTAACAAATCAGCTGACAGTCTTATGGGACTCCCCTGTAGGTAACTAGCTTCTTTTCTCTTTCTGCTTTTAAGATTCTCTCTTTACCTTTAAACTTTGGCATTTAAAATTTTTTTATTTTTATTTTTAGAGAGAGGGGTGGGGAGAGAGGCAGAGAGGGAGAGAAACATCAATGTATGGTTGCCTTTCACCTGCCTCCAGCTACGGATCTGGCTGGAGACCTGGCTTGCAACCTGGTTATGTGCCCTGGCTGGGAATCGAACCAGTGACCTTTGGGTTCGCAGGCTGGTGCCTTATCCACTGTGCCACCAGCCAGGGCTAAACTTTGGCATTTTAATTATGATGCATCTTGGAGTGGGCTTCTTTGCATCCATCTTGTTTGGGACTCTGTGCTTCCTGGACTTGCATATCTACTTCCTTCACCAAATTAGGGAAGTTTTTTCTTCATTGTTTTTTTCAAATAGATTTCCAATTTCTTATTCCTTCTCTTCACCTTCTGGTACCCTTGTGATGTGAATATTGGACCTCTTGAAGTTGTTCCAGAGGCTGCTTACATTATCCTCAGTTTTTGTACTCTTTTCTTCTTGTTGTTGTTCTGATTAGTTGTTTTTTCCTCCTTATGCTCTAAATCATTGATTTGATTCTCAGCTTTATTCACTCCGCTGTTGTTTCTCTATAAATTGTTCTTCATTTCAATTAGTGAATCTTCGGTTCTGACTGGATACTTTTTATGCTGCTGAGGTCCACACCAAGTTCCTTGAGCATCCTTATAACCAGTGTTTTGAACTCTGCATCTGAAAGATTGCTTATCTCCATTTTATTTTGCTCTTTTTCTGGAATTTTGATCTATTCTTTCATTTGGGCCATGTTTCTTTGTCTCCTTGTTTTGGCAGCTTCCCTGTGTATTAGGTACAGCTGCTATGACTCCCTCTCTTGGTAGCATGGTGTAATGCAGTAGGAGTCCTGTAGGGTCCCTGGCACAGCCTCCTCCATCACCCAAGCTGGGTACTCGAGGTGCATCCTCTGTGTGGCCTGAGTACACCCTCCTCTTGTAGTTGAGCCTTGGTTGCTGTTGGCAGGCCAATGGGAGGGATTTATCCAGGCCAGTCAGCTGCGAGGACTGGCTGTGACCACTGACCACCAACCTCCGCCTTCCATGGAGGATCAGCTGTGCAGGGGCAGGGTGGTGGTGCTCAGATATGGTCTGTAGCTGTCCACTGAGTGCAAAGGCTCTGCAGCTTTGTGGGTGGTACAGGCCAAGGTCAGCCCTCACCTGTGATGGGTCTGGGGCCACCCTGCCTCAGCTATAAAGCAATCAGAGATGGTTGCTACTTGTACTGGGCTTAGAGTTTCTCAGGTGAAGACTAACTGAACCTAGGTTGGCTGCTGGAGGACCTGGGGCCACTTAGCAAGATGAATGAGAGCTGGGGGCTCCCAGTGCTGCACCCTCAGGCTCTCGATCCACCAAGCTGTCCAGTCTGGGAGCCTTGGTGGCCGAGTGGCAGACACTGGCACCCTCAGAGGCCTGCCGCCCATCCTGCGGCCAGCCTTACTTGAAACATGCCCTCTGTGTCTACTTGCAGTATTTCCTCAGCAAACTTCGGTTGATTTCTTCTTTTGGGAACTTGGCTCCTCTCGAGTGGGCCTGGGGAAGCGTGGCCATGCCTAGAGATTAAAGGGAGGTGGCGCCACACAGCCACCCCTGCCCTACGCTGGACCCGCATGCCCTCCTTCTCCTCCAATACCCCATCTGTGCGTTATCACACTAGGGAATGCTGTGTTTACACCCCCACCTCTTATTCTTTTATCCTCACAGGAGGACATTTTGTTTGGACTTTTTTCCTTTTCATTGTCTTCAGAGGGAGAGGAAGAAGAAGGGAGGCAGGACATCTATTGGTTGCCTCCCACACTGCCTGGACTGGGGATCGAACCCTCAACCTGGGTATGTGCGCCAAGTGGGAACCAAGCCCGCCGCCCTTTGGTTACGGACGACACTCCAACCAACTGAGCCTCAGCTGGCCAGGGCTACACCCCTACTTCTTCACATTCCCCCTAGGGCTGAAACGAGCAAACTGTACTCCTGTTACTAGGTTGCATTTCTGCAGTCTACTGAGAACCTCATAAAAGACCCCTTGCTGGCCTGAACTTCCCGGGGGAACCAGACTGCTACGCACCCCAGAAATGACTGTATAAGTCACCACCATCCTTCAGCCAACTCAGCGTCCTGTTGTTTGCAGAACATGCCACAGGAAGCCTTACAGGTGGGAGAGCCCGTTAGCTAACGTTCCAGGTGCAGGTCCACGTAAGGACAGGGGTGTTTCGTGACCCACCTCCACTGCAGACACACTATGGCCTTGCTTGGCACATTTAGAAGTATCTGGAGTAGCAAACATCGACTAACAAAAGGTATAAATCTACTCTAAGGTATAAATCTGTGCCCCTACCTAGCTCCTTGCACAGCTTCTGGAAGCAGCTTGGAGGGTCCCCCTTCTGGTGCAAGCCACCCATGCTCCTGCTCCTCTGGAGCTCAGCCACCTCGCTGGTCCCCTTGAGGTGTCCACTGGCCACCCCCAAAGGAAGGACCCCGGCGCCTGGCCGGTGCCTCCTGTGCATGGAGGTGGCCTCCTCCATCCTTCTCCTCTCGTCGGTCTCAGGAAAGAAGAGGGACCTGGCTCACACGCACGGCCTCAGACGGAGGCCATGGCTTCCGACCTCTCCTGAGGTGAGCAGTCCAAAAGTGTGTCCAGTAGGCCCCTGTTGCTAAGTGTCCCCTGTGACATCACTGCCAAGTCAGAGGTCAGAGGTCAGAGGTCAGAGGTCATCTGGAGCAGCCCTTCACTTAGACTGTGGGTTTGGAGAGAGGGCTTTGCTGGTTCCTCTCGATCCAGGGTATTACTGTCCTGCCCACCAGAGAAAGAGAGGAACTTGGGCAAGTAAGTGGATGAAGAGCTCTGAAGTGGCTGTGGCTGTAGGCACTTCACGGATGGTGAGGTGTTCTTTCTCCGGGCCCTGCAGAATAACACCTGCTTTAGCTTCGAAGGCAGGGCTGTGTTGGGACAAGCAGGTTGACCCACTTTGACAAAAAATAAAAACCCATTTAAATCTCATTCTCAGCCTGCACTGGTCTGCTGGCACTGTCATAACAAACCACAGCCCAGGTGGCTTAACATCTTTCTAAACCTGGAGGCTTCTTCTTGGCAGGTAGATGGTTCTTCGGGGTCCTTATGTGGTCAACCCTCTGTGCGTGTCTGTCCCCTAAGCCCCTCTTCTACTAGGACACCAGTCACGTGGGATTAGAGGCCACACCAATGACTCCACGTCACCTCTATGGCCTCTTCACCTGATCTCCAAATAGTCTGAGGGACTGCAGGTCAGGGCTTCATCACATGTGTTTGGGGGGAGGCATAATTCAGTCCACAACACCGCCTACCAGAAAATTTCTGGTATTTTATTAACACACATTTTTTCCCCTTCAATCATCTAAGACCACGGGGGACAAATCACAGCAGGTGCTCTTCCAGAACAACCAGCTGATTGCACCTGGGGCACCATACCCGTTTAGAATGAAACCAATGACTCCCTCATTCCCCTCAAACCACCCCACAGCGCCATAGCTCAAGTCACCAAGCCAAGAGGCCAGCGCAGGGCCGGCCGTGGCGCCCTCATACCCGAAGCCCCGCAGGAACCCTGCTCCAACCCAGAGGCTCTCATCTTGGAGGGCAGCCGAGACGGCTCCTTTCTTCAGGAACAGGTTTTCTGGAGAAGAACAGGTGGCAACAGCGAACGGTGATCTGTCACTGGGGGTCCTGCGAGAGGGGCTTCTGATCCCCAAGTTTCCCAGTGTTTTCTCCTTTCTGCCCTTCCACGTGGGAGATGGGGGTGTGCCCACTGGGGCAGGGCTTCTTAACCCTCCTGATTCCCTCTGCTGGACCTGGACATGAGCCGTCCTGGCCTCTTGGAGCCGCCCTATGGTCCAGCTGTGGGTGCTCATGGCTGGGCTGACCAGCGCCCATGATCTCTCACCCCATGGGCGGGTGCTCCCTGCTCGGTACTCCTGCAGCTTCCACCCAGCCCTCAGCTGCCCCTGCCCAGAGCAGACAAGAGGCGGGAGAGAAGCAGCAGCAGCAGGGCCCTCCCCAGGTCCATGCCCCCGGGGAAGGAGGCTGACCACCGCTGCCCTGAGTTTGGGGGCTGCAGCAACCCCAGAAACATGTTTCTTCTCAGAACAGTGGACCCAGGTTGGAACTGAAAAACCTCCTGAATGAAAACTAAATGGAGAAAATGAATAAGGAAATGAGAAGATGCCTTCTTCTTCCTGGAGGTGGGGTGTCTGCTTTAGGGCTCCTCCCTCTCCACCCCTGGGGGGTACCACCTCTGCTCACTGGCACTGAAGGCCTGTCACTGTCCTGCTCCTCCTGTCTCAGGGGGCTGGCCTGCCTGGTGCCCAAGCAGGCAGCCCACCACTGTGTCCTCGACAGTAACACAGGAGAGCCTGTCTTTCTCACCCTTCGCGAGCTGGACCCCCATTCTCCATCCACAACTTCCCACGCCCCTCCCGGTGCCCAGTCCCCCACCTTTCCGGCTAAGAGCATCATGTTTTCCAGCTCTGCTCAAAGCCCCACAACTGTACCTGTCAGAGGTACCGCACCTGTCCTCAGGGGGAACCTCACTTGTCATCACCGGCAATCGTCCAGCTGCCCACCTGCCCAGCTCCAGTGCACACCCCCATCTCCCACGTGTGCACTTATCAGTGGGCACTCCTGGGAAACCAAGCCAGTCCGCAGAAAGAATAAAACATCTGTTTTAATTGGCCGGTAAAATACATCACAAATCATTAGTATCTTATAAACAGAAACATTAATTCGTGTTAAAAAATTGCAGTTTGGTAAGTGTCCCAAAACGTTTATTTTTTGCAACACATTTCTCCATTTCTTGTGACAAGTAATATTCCTATCTGCCATCTAGATCGAGTGTGAACACAGTCCTTGCAAACAAGAACAGAGAGGGACACGAGAGCACGTGGTCCTACATGCTTGAACAGTGCTTTCCGAAGCTGGTGCCTGCGCCTATGACGGCGGCCTAGGAAAAGCCAGCAAACAGCTCCCCCTGCATTAGGGCTCCCCCACCCCGAAAGAAAGCAGCCCCCACCACTGCTCCCAAGGGCTTCACAGGAACTCGAACATTGACTGCTCCTGGGGCCTAGGGGGATCTGCACACCCCAGTGACTCCCATTTCAAGCTCATGATTTCTTCCCTTCCTCTGTTTTCTTTTAATCCCCTGTTTATTGATTTTACAGAGAGCAAGAGGGGCAGAAAGAAGGGGGGAGGAGAGAGAGAGAAACACTGACTGGTTGCCTCCCACATGCACCTCGATGGGACTGAACCTACAACCTTGCTGTGTGCCCTGACCCGCAACCTTTTGGGTGCAAAAGACAAGGAGCCACTGGCCAGGGCCCCTCCTCGCTCCCTTTGGAGGACCTGTAACTAGCTTCCATGAAACGCACCCCAGTCCCTTTTTGCCCAACTGTGACACCCTCCCCTTGAAAGAGTCCAGGTTCAGAGATTTCAAATGATTCTATACCAAAGAGCTAATTAAAAACATTAAGAAAAACAGCTTGAAAATAAAGCGCATTTCTATTTTTAAAATCTTCCCTAAACGTCCACAAAGGGTGAAAAATGTGGGTTCTACTTTTAAGCCCCACTGACAACAAACACAGCCTGTGCTTTAAGTGGGGGCTAGGTGGCCACCCCTCTCGGCTGTCACAGTTCCAGGGTCACCTGCAGGCGTGGCGCACCTGGCAACCAGCAGAGGGGGACTCTAACCTCTGGGGGAGAGGCCTGGAAATACCCCCTACCAGGAACTCTCTGCAGAAGAACCCTGTACCCCCAAAATATCAACAGCATCTTCAAACTGGGATCTCTCTGCACTTCTGCCACAAAACTGACCAGCCCGGAATAACACCAACGTCAAAAGCCAAAACCAGGAGGCCATCTGCCCGTGGGCGTTAGGACAGCAGGCTCATAAAAAAAGAATAATGCTCTCAAGGCCCCAGCTGAGCGGAAGCAGAAGCCTCCCGGTGCGGGCACCACGGAGACCAGCAGAGGCAGTAGTGCACCGGAGAGGCAGAGCACTTGCTCTGCGGAGGGCGAGAGGACACCTCGGTCCAGAAGGGCCAGGTCAGGGCACCTGCCCACCAGCGTGAATAAAGTGCGTGGCAACCACAGAAGCAGCCCTGGAGTCTCAGAAGGTCCATAAGCTTGACACTTGCCATCTGTGCAAGTGGAGGAAGCGTGGGTCCCTCCGCTTCCTCGCTCTGACTTCTTGACTTTCTCTCTCTCCTTTGCAAAGACCACAGCCTTCCTGGTGCAGCTCACAACATGATCCTGGGGCAGG
This sequence comes from Noctilio leporinus, assembly GCA_004026585.1. Classification (NCBI taxonomy): domain Eukaryota; kingdom Metazoa; phylum Chordata; class Mammalia; order Chiroptera; family Noctilionidae; genus Noctilio; species Noctilio leporinus. The sequence goes on from PVIW01003570.1 coordinate 75,605, forward strand.
ACGTCCTCGGGCTTCAAATGGAATGGGTGGAGACCTCTGACTGCTGTCTGATATAGCTCTGAAAACTCTTATCTCCAATGGGGTGTTCCCTGCGAAGGGAACACGGGAGAGAGGAGAAAATGAGGCACAGCCCCTCCTTCACCAGAGCTCCCCAGCACCTTTTCAAAAGCCTTTTCCCCCTATCTATACGTGACTGTATTCTTTGTCATAAATATAAGACATATGAGGTCTGTCCCAGAAGTATCGGCCATGCAAACTGTTTTAATTACATTGGCATTGACTCGGTATTTCCAAGACAAACCTCCGGTAGACAAGCAAAGGAAGATTTTGTCCAAAGCCACCTGTAGAAGCATCCACTGTGATCCTACATGGTGTGTAGGTCATGTGTACACACATGATCGTGTGCAATACACCCTTTACGTCTTTTAATCCAATGTTCCAGCAGTTTTTGAGGCTCTCGTTACCCTCCATTCTCAGAGCAGCAGAAAGCGCGCGGCTGAACTGTCTGTGGGTGCAAGGCCAACAGGGGGCAGAAGGGACACAGGCAGCCTGGCTGAGTCTGCCATCTGCACCCCGACCCTCCTCACAAGACGCAGGTGGGAGCCAGTCCGGCGCTGGCCTCCAAAGAGAGGGAAAGGTGCAGAAATAGCTAAGGGCAGGGTTGCTGGTCCAGGAAAGTCTAATTTTGGAAGGGAATGAGCTGGGGAGGGAGGAGGGCAGAGGGGCAGGAGGGGAGGAGGGAAGAGGGGTACTGTCCCCAGGACACGGCCCGGAGGCCCTGGAGAGGAAGGAGAGGCTCTGCTCTGCAGGAGCCAGGAAGCCCGTGCAGCCCCCATGCTGCACACTGGTGGCTCCAGGGCAGGCTCAACACCCTGCCCTTCGCTCGGTCTCCCCTCAGTCTCTTCCCTGGCTCCCCACACCCTTGCTGAGACTTCCCACGCGACTGGGTGTCATACTCACTGGCTCCCATACTTGGTCTTCTTGAACTTGTCCCTTTTGTACTGGGCGTGCTCCTTCTCCAAGGCCGAGACCGTGGCAATGACCTGCTTCAATGTCTTGTAGGTCTCCTGGGGGTCATCAATGATGAACGTCGAGTACTCTTCCTGCTCTGGGCCGTCGTACACAGATCTGCTCCCGCAGGCTTCTGCACGGTGGGGGACAGGGCGGGGGTGGGGGTGGTGAGTGGGAGTGGCCGGGCTCAGAAGAGCTGCGCTCTGGAACTCTTCCGAAGCAGCCTCCTCGGGAAAAGGCTGATCGCTCACATGCAGATGTTCCCCGAAATAGACCCCACTCCCACTGGTCTAGCCAATACCGAGCACTGGAAAGCCCTCAGGCCCAGAACACCAGGGCCCAGGAATTGAGGCTCCTGGATGCCCCAAATGCCAGGGCCTCAGCCCCCTCTCTGACCAGCCTTTCCCCTGGGTGACCCGCGTCCATCCATGCCCCCCCAGCCCACCAAGCCAGAAGCAAGCAGTGGATGTGGGTCTGCTCCTGGACACTGGACCAGGCTGGCTGCAGGGCCCACAGGATTACACGTGATCAGTCTGGGAAGTGAGCTTGATCACATCACCTCTGGGCCAGTCTATGCTAGCAGTTTCCGAAGACCCCCATCATCGGCACCTGCGGCAGGTGACTTTCTCATTGGGCACCTCACTCCTGCTGAAGACCGTGCTGTCGCCCTTAGCTATCCACAGGAAGCCTCCAATGACCTGGGCTACAATGCCCCCCAGACACCTTCTGAAAGCTATAAACAATAACACCACACACAGAACCTGGAGGCTCAGAGGGGTTCACAGGCGTATCTCGGAGATATTGTGGGTTTGGTTCCAGACCACCCCAACAAAGCAAATATTTCAATTAAAAGAGTGACCCTAATTTTTTGGTTTCCAAGTGCATACAAAAGTTACGTTTACACTATACTGTGGTCTATTTAAGTGTGTAATAACATGCTGTCTAGAAAAACCAATGTATACACCTTAATTAACATGGTTTTGTTGCTAAAAAATGCTACCTATCACATGTGCCTTCATAGCGGTGATCTTAGGGCTGGTGGAGGGCGTTCCCTTAATGCTGATGGACGTGCAATGAAGCCCAACACAAACATGTGAGGTCTGCCTGTACTTCCCGGAGTCATCCCTGCAGAAGCGCCATGTGTCCTCACCAGGACCCTGGCCAGGCATCCCGAAAGCTGCTTGCGATCTGTGTGACAGAGGGTGGCCCATGTCCTGTTCTTACCTTGCATTTTCTCCAGTTTGTTCATGTACAAGTTGAACAGGGAGTAGATGCGCTCCGTCTCCCGGTCCCCATCGATGTCCAGCTGGATGTTGGCTGGGAGGCCGCTGCCCGAACCCAGAAGAATGGAAAGCATAATGCTGTTAATCTTGACGTGGATTTTTTAAAACATCACTAAAGATGATGGCATGATCCAACACTGAACTTGTCCCCACCTGGGGCTAGGGCGCTGGTGTGTGTTTTGTGAAACTGAGAAGTGACCATCTGCAGTCTGGGAGGACTGATGGTCTCTAAGGACCCACAGATCTGCCAGGACAGTGAGCAAAAACGGCAGACTTTTATTTTACTGTGAAAAGAAATGATCAGACTAAAAATCGCCCTGACAGGTGCGATGGGCTGTGTGTACTGAAGGGTCAGTTGGCTGCCCAAGGTAAGGACAAGTGGGTCCCCAGTCTTTCCTGAGGCTATGGTGGGCGCCTGTACCTGCCTGAGGGCACAGCAGTGGCCTTTCCCGTGCCTCTCAGGGGAGACAGGCTGGGGGCTCAGTCACAGACTCCTGGGTGGGACCCAGCAGGGACTTAACCGGAGTCTCAGCTTCTTCGTCCATGAAGCGAGTTTTCTATTCCCACCTCCAAGAGCTTTGGGGGGATTTGTCACACCCCCAAACACAACAAACAGCATTGGTTACTGTCCTCGCAAGTCACATGGGACACAGGGACCGGGCAAGCTTGAGTCACCAGGCCTCCTTCCCGGACGGTGGACATGAGCCTCTAACGACCTTCAGGAGGCCCAGCTAATGGTGGGGCTGGGCAAGAAGGGCTGCCTGGTTCCCGAAGCAGGGGGTGTCCGTCGGAGGAATCAAAGAGGATGTAATCAGGGGGACGGAATACTTTCAGACTCTTCTTAGAAGAAACAAGAGAGCAAAACCTGGAGTTCTTCTCTCTCCATGGACTGCTCCCCTTCATTGCCCACCCACTCCCCAAGGATGGCTCTGAACCCCGGAAAGGACAGTGGAACCCACAGAGGCTCGGAGCTCCAGCCAGTCTGGATAGGATTATCAGGATGAGCCTAGGGGCTCGCGGGGTGGAGGCTCCTGAGCCACTTGGAGAGCAGCCTTGGAGTCTCAGCCTGCGTGTGTGCAGCTGCTGGGTGGGTGGGAGCTGCATTTTAGGCCCAATTTTAACGCCTTGACCCAAGTTTCCTGTGAGGCGCACAAGCGGGTGGCTGTGCCCTGCCGCCCTGGGTGGCTGCAGGGCCCCGAAAGCGGGGAAGGCGCAGACCTACCCGGTGCAGGGCGAGCAGCCGGGGGCCGAGTCCGAGGAGGCCCTGCAGCACAGCCAGTGGCCGTTGAGGTAGGCGGAGGGGTGGTAGACGGTGAGGCGCTTCTTGTTGCACTGGCTCACTTTGGTGAGGATGTCGATCCAGGCCTTGGCCTCCACGCAGTTGTTGGCCTGGATGTACAGCGCTCGCTCAGGCTGGATGACCTGGAACATCTGCGGAGGCAGAACAGGGGTCCTTACCTTCTGCCTGAACCACAAGAGTCGCTGTTTTCTATGCCTACAAGCCCAGCAGCTACAGTAAGGGTCTGACACTGAGTCAGAGGCCCAGAGAAGCCCAGTGGTTGCAAGGAGAGCAAAGGGCTCACAGCTGCCCCTGAACCTGCAGCCAGAAGCCAAAGCGCTGCCCCTCCACCTGGTGGCACAGGAGCAGTGGCAGCCGTGGGGGACTAAGAAGGCCACTGTGACCCAGCTGATGACTCATGGTCAGCCTGGCTGAGCCCTTCCTTTCCTGGGGTGTCAGGGGTCTCCACCACAAAGCACGAGGAGCATTGCTTGTCTCATCCATGGGACTGCGGCTGGTACATAAGTGGACTGGTTTCTTTGGGTCCCCGTGTTTTTTAAGCTGGGGTGGGCTTCTGTGCCAGGTACATCAGAGCTCATCTTGCCCATCTTGTCCTCACTCCCAGATCTGCCTCAAGGCCTTGGCACCAGCTGCATGCTCCACCTGAAGGCCTCTCCCGCCCCGAGTGACCACCCTGGGGACCCTACTTCCCATTCCAGGCAGGTTACTCCTCCATGAGGCTTCTCAGAGTTGCCACTGACTTCCCTCTTTACTATTCCTTCAACAAACATTCCTGAGTAGCAGGTACGCCAGCCTAGGTCCTAGGGACACAGTGAGGGCGGTTTCAGCCCTCGTGAACTACCAGCCAGCAAGGGGGCTGAGTGACGGTGCAGCCTAATTGGGGCAGGCTGGTACAGAATGCTCTCAATAAACAATCCTCCAAGCTGAGTGGGGAAGGCAGGGATGGACCATGCCCTGAGCAGCAAGGTCAGTAGGTGCACAGGTCCTGGGGCAGCAGAGACAATAGATACAAAGATCCTAGAGCAGCCGGGAGGGTTGGGTTCTCCCAGCAGGAGCAGGCCAGCTGCAACAGAAGTGGGGGTGAACAGGAGAGGTGGGCAGGCAGAGCTCTGGGAGGCTCTCAGGCCGGACCTGTCAGGGGGTGTGAGGGGAGGCCAGGAGTCAGGATGGCAAAGAAAGATGATAGTGGCCTTTCCCAAAGGGTGGGGGTGTGCACCTAGGAAGGAAGGAATGAGAGCCAATAGGTCTGGGAAAAGGAGTTTCGAGTCCAAGCTCCTGAGTGAATGGTCACCCTGTTCCACCTGGCACACACACACGCGCTATTACACAGGCCTCAAACGGCATGGATTATGTGTGGCTTCAGGCCCCAGGGGAAGAGAGCCCCTAGAAAGATGCGTTTTGCCCTGACTGTCTGGCAGGCTGGCCCCTGCAACAAAGCTCTGAACAGAGCCGACTTTCAAAAATGTCCCTCAAATGGAACAGGTCATTGGCATAGTGGTTAGCATCATGGGGAAGCTGGCTCTGAGGAAGGCAACAGGAAAAAGCAGGCTGGTGAACAAACAATGCTAAAATTAGGGAATTAATCTAAACCTAAATTAAGGGTCTGACAGAGCAAAACAGCTCACAGATGCTTCCAGGACAATTTTCACACTTGCATTCTTCCACGGATGCCTCAGAATGCCACCAGCTGAGGGCACAGTGTTCCCAGACCCCTGCCCCCATCCTGGAGCCGGTGGCCATGATCACACGACAGGAAGCCACCTGCAAGGGAGGCGAGTCTTCCAGCTCCAGGAGCAGATACAATGGTGTGAACATCTCTCAGGCCTGGGGGAAAAACCCCACATCTGCCACAGGGCCATCTGCTTGCCCAAGAAATGGCTTCAAATAGTCCTGGAGAAGGACAAGGAACCAAGTTAAGAAAACAGGGCAGGGCAAGTCTATTGGCTGAGCGTTCAGGGCGGAGGGACCTCCTCCATCTATGGAGTCCAGGAGGCTGGGGAGTTGATCTCAGACCCACACGGAGATGTGAGCACCTTGTGACTTCAGCCCTGGCCCTGCCGAAACAGATCCATAGTGTGGCCTTGGGCAACTATTGAACACGGGACCGTTGAGTTGTGTCAATGAATGAAAGGCAGGCAGACACGAGAGGAGAGGGAAGAGGACAGGGCAGATCCCCTATCCACTTCCGAGAGGCAGCGCTTCACTGAGGTCCTGTTCCATAAACCAAGGACCTGGCATCTGCTGCAGAGCCTGACGGGTGAGGAAGTGCCACTGAATGCAGAGGGGCAGGGTGCAATGGGCCAGGGTGCCACGTAGAAACATGCCATCCTCCCAGGGCAACGAGACTCCAGCCCCTGAATATTATGGGGCCCTGGGAGTCCGTATAGTCCTAACAAATAAAAAAATCAGCCTTCCCTGCAGGTAGAAGGAGAAGCGATGCACTGCAGAAAGCCAACAAAAATACATGAGGGAATGAGCCTGAAAGTCATCGTGGATGGGGAAGAATCTGGGGAGGAAAAGGACACAACACACTCCAGTGTGTTTCCCCAGGAGTCACTGATCAGTTACACACCAGGCCTCCTGACGGGATGCACGAAGCAGGCCAGGGCACCTCTGAATTCCCGAAGGAACATGTGACCCAAACATACCCAGCCAACCACCTAACACCCCCTCCACCAACAGGTAACGGGTGTCCACAGAGACTGGCCTGTATGCTTCAAAAATGCCAAGGCCACGAAACAGGGGTAAAGACGGAGGAACGTTCCAAGTTAAGGAGGCAACCAAGAAATGAGACCACGTGGCTCTAGACTGCATGCCAGTCAGGAAGGAAACAACAGGATAAAGGATGTTATGGGGATAACTGGGAAAATTTAAACGTGGACTGTGGATGAGTAATAATACTGTTGCATCAGTGTGGGGCGTCCTGACTTTGGTAACTGTATGTGGTTATATAAATGTCCTCGTTTTTAGGAAATACACTGGAATATTTCCATGGTCCAGGAAGAAGATATGTACATCATACATGGAAAGAGATAAGGAGAGAGAATGAAGGAATGCGCTCAGAAAACGGGACACTGGGTTAGGGGATGTGGCATGGCCTTATTCTATCTAGTCTTGTAACTTGTCTGTAAGTTCAAAACTAGACCAAAATAAAGTTTCAAAGAAATTCCACATGGTCCCAGAGACTGTTTCTGGTGTCCTATAACAGAGAGTCCCTGGACCCCTGGAACTATAACAGTGAAAAATTGTAACAGTGGGAAATTCTAACCCACCACACCATTCTCTGACACTGACTCTGACTAATAGGCAGCTTGTAGATAAACAGCATGTTTGTCTAAGAATCCTAGGGACTAATTTCAAAAGGCACAGACCCTGACCTTCAGGTATCTCAGCTCCGGGAGATTTGCCGTCCTTCGACACGGAGCGAGGGTGACGTGAAGCCAGGGTGACTAAACCAGGACGAGGTACACTGACCGTCACTTTCCTTGTCAGAACAGACAATGCTCGTCGGCACATGGAGAACTTTGCAAACCTCTCCCTTGATGCCTTTGTTCTGTTCCCCCTCCCTCCTTATAAAAACCTCTGCCTCCACGGAGACGTGGAGATGGGCTGTGTGACAGGAGTCCCTCATCTTCCAGAGGGACAACATCTACAAATAAACCACTTTCCTTTACATCAGTGCCTGCCCTTGGAGTATTGGCTTTCATAGCAGCAGGCAGCTGGCCACTGGACCTGCATTCAGTTATATTTTGGTGACCCAGATGGGACTATGTAGGCCCTGGGGAGGCCTGGAGGGTCAGGGTTGGGGGGGTCCCATCCCGACCCCATGGCAGGGATTGCAGGAATTTCCCAGTTCTCAGGGAATCTCTCTGCTCTCCCCCTCAAGGCATCAGCCACCTGTAAACGCTTTGCTGGTGAATGGAAACTGGTCTCTGGGAAGTGGACAGATTCCAATCTTAATAGTTGTGTTTTTGATTGGAATATTATTGTTCAGAGAAATCTGCATGGGAATTAAATGGCTTTTTAACTGCCTATTAGCTTTGTTGCTCTGCTCCTCTGCTGGAGGAAGTCAGTTTCTGTTAGAAAGCTGTCTGTCTGTCTTGGTTAGTTATTTTTTGATTACTTTCTTACCTTTTGGGGGCTTGGTTTGATCGCTGCAGTTTTGTATCTGCTGGGAATCTCCTCTCTGAGGTTTGGGCTGTGCCATTGGGCCTTGTAAAGGTTATTTGCTATACTGTTTGGTGTGAAGTAATGTCTCAGCCATCTGGGCTTTTATGTGTTTGTGGCACCGCTTGGTATGAAATAATGTCTGCCATTTGGACCTCAGCAGGGCTGTTCGCAGTACTGGTTGGCGTGAGAGGTGATCCCTCAGCTAGTGTCCCTGTTCCTCCTTTGAGGGAATTTAGTTGGTCTTTGCTTTAGATGTTGTTCTTGTTTCTGTTTTGCAGTCTCAATCTCAAATTGTTTTGCCAAAGTTCTGGTACATGAGATAAAACTCTCTGATGTGCACGCTTTCATGTTGTTAGATTATAAAGATTCTACTGAGAGAGGGTTAAAATTGATGGTTTCAAGAGGGGAAAGATCTCATTCCCCTGTCAGGCAGTAAAACTCAGGGAACAAAATGAGAAAAGGAGTCTTTTGAACACGGACTCCTCCTCCTGGAGGCCCAGGAGCTGCTTCAGTCCTGCAAGCAAGCCGGGCCAAGTCCAGTATGTCCCTCGCCTCTTCCCTGGCCTCCTAAAAGTTGTCAGGCCCACTAGATAATGAAATAGTTCACTTTTGAGCACATTAAAGAAATACAGTAATGACCAAGAATAAAAAAGTGAGCATACTTGCCAATGGGGGGAAAAAACTGTTTCTTAAAAGTTATAAAATGTTGTAATTTGCCAGTCTAAAGAATGCTAATTGCTTACTTTTAGTTGTCACTCAAAATGAAAAATTCTAATTAAGTTCAGAAAACTACATGGCTTTAGTAATAAAAGGTGTAAATTATGACACTGAAAATGTGTTGGCTATTTCTGGATGAGTTAAAAGGGTAAACTAAAAGGGACTAAAATGGCTGCAGAGGGTTTAAGCTGAAGAGGGCCTGGGCATTTTGAAGGACCGCGCAGAGGGAAGGAGCAAAGGGAGAAGAAATTGAGGAAGTGAAAAGGTGAGAAAGATTAAAGGGAAGAGATATACATAATACAGGAAAGAACAACACCTAGAGTAGGAAACTCAAGAAGGGAAATGGAAAAAAAAGAAATAAGAAAGAAAAGATAAGGCACATAGATTAAATGGTGAAGCAAAGTAACAATTTTATAGACAAATGAAAAAGCCAAATCTCCCCTTGATTTTCCAAGACCAACTGTTATTTCCCAATAGAAACCCCAGGTTCAACTGATTTTTTGGCCTGATACACTTCCATTTGTAATTTTGATTAGTATCTTAAAATGCTATTACAAAAAAAAGGCTAATCCTTAATTAATTATATTATAATCAGGTCTATGTAAATAACTATGTCATTTTCAGTACTTTTTTGTCATTTGGAGATAAGTCACTGTTTTACCCTGATACAGCTGCAAAAAAAATGTGTATTTTCAAAAAGACCCATGGAAAGGACTTGGACTTATTCTAAAATATAAGTTTCTCAGAACAAATTTTAAGATCGTATCTTTGAAAGAGACACGGATTTGCAGGGTTCGAGGAACCACTGGGTTTGTAAAGATGCTGGTGGATACTGGGGATAAACAGGGATTGATTATGGGATTGAATGAACTGAGGGTAATTACTGTTCTTTTCACTTTGATCAAAATAGTGTTGATTTTTAAAAAACTTGTGTGTTTTCTCAGAGCAAATTTGGTAAATTTTAGCAATATTAAAGCATTTATATTTTCTCCCTATTCGCTCCCTCCAGAATTTGGAAACTCTTGAGTATTATTATTGTCATGGCAGTGTGTTTTCTGCATGAATCTGGCAGAAATCTAATTTCTTTCAGTTTCTAATCACAGTTTTATTAATCAAGACTTTTCTTTTATAGTGGCTAACAAATTATCAGTGATAAATTGGGAACAGAGCACAGATACAATGACATTCTGGAAGCTCAGAATTTGATGGCTGAAACCCTGTTTCAGACTCTTTAAGAAATTGCCCTACAACAATAAAATAAAACTCATTATTTTGTTTATCTAATCAGTAAAAATAATCAATTGAGCACTATTAGGTGTGAGCCACTGTTAGGCACTAGAGACAAAGTAACAAATGAGAAATGTAACAACAGCTTTCTCCATGAAGTTCACCTCCGTGTATCAAAGAACTTTAATGTTCAATTAAAATGAAATATAATCAGTTATTTATATCTTTATTTTATGTAACACAAAGAGATGGTTTATTTAGTTTTACATGTCAGAATATATTTTCCTCAATGTGGAGAATACCGTATATATGGCTCTCCCACCATCTGTGACAAGGGCTGGCCGGGGGACCATTGGCTGGAAGGAATGTGTGTTATTTGGGGAATGGGTTGTAACTACTTCCTTATCTTTGTTTGGGAGTGGCTTCTGGTCCTGTGCCTGCTTCTTGACCTTTTCCTTCTGTACATGCACACTGATGTAATGTAGCTCTGGGTCATATGTAGGTTTATACAACCTGGACCCACACTGTCTCTGTCTGGGACCCTGCATAATGAGCCTCAGACAGGAGAATGTACGGCCTCTCTTACACCAACCAGCCACCTCTGGTGCACTCCCTTGTAACCTTAGTCATAAATGGCATGTCCACATCTGCTAGTCCACCAGGTGTATTAACTTTGACTGGAATGTCACGTCTGAAACAGACATGCCTACAACTCTGGATGTCAGCAAAAAGCTTAAGGGAATAAAGACCGACCTGGAAGCCAATAAAAGCTCCTTGGAGAAACGGCCTGGTACTCTGCTTATTCATATGGTCCATGGCAGCCTTTCCAGGTAAGGAGCAAAGAAAGGCTGCTTTCATGAGAGATGGCAAGGAAGAACCTCAAGATAATTTTGGGGACCTCAGGAACTTGAGGAGATGTTGCAGGCAAAGCCTGATGGCAATTATATGACTTGCTTCTCCACCCTGTGGGACTCATTTATAAGTTCAATCTGAAAACCTCCTTTAACATTCCAGCAAAGTAGATTTAAGAAAACCTGTACGATCAATTGTATTCCTAATCTGTTGATGCAAATAATCAGGCCAAACTGAAACTGGACTTGACGCAGTAAGTGAATTGCTCTTGATTTGGCTCTTTGATAAAAAATTGAGTGTGAGTTTAGGAGAAGAAATTTGTTTCCATAGAATATATTATATACAATTGTGGAAATTAGACTAATCCAATGAACTGTCTGTAAAATTTTATTTTTCACTTATGAACTGGATCCTGAATTTTTCTAGTTTTCTGCAAGTTTTTTATTACAACCTTCTAACTTCCACAGACATGGAAGAAAAATACGCAGTGGGGCTTTGTAATAGTGAAAAACTGTAACGGTGGGAAATTGTAACCCACCCCACCATTCTTTTGACATTGTTTCTGAAAGAGCTGACTCTAATAGTAGGTTATAGATAAACAGCACGTTTGTATAAGAACCCTAGGAACTAACTTCAAAAGATACAGACCCCAACCTTCAGGTATCTCAGCTCTAGGAGATTTGCTGACCTTCAACCATGGAGCCAGGACGATGCACACTGGACCATCACTTGCCTTATCAGAATAGGCTGTGCTCGTCTGCACACAGAGAACTTTGCAACCCTCTCCCTTGATCTCTGTTCTCTTCCCCTTTCCCTCCTTATAAAAACCTCCACCGAGAATTAGAAATGGGTTTTGTGGCATGAGCCCCCTGTCTTCCAGATAGCCAGCATCTGTAAATAAACCACTTTCCAATCAGCACCTACCTCTTGAGTATGGGTTTTCACAGCAGCAGGTAGCCAGACCTGTGTTCGGTTATGAAGCCCCCAAGGAAGCCATCTTCCTTGGTTCTGCCTACCCTGGCCAGCCGGGCAGGGAGAGCCAGGCTGCTTTGCTTCAAGGTTCAGAAGCAAAATCACAGTGTCTCGTGAACACCCAGGTAACGTGGGGTCCCCAAGAGGATAAGCCAGCAGCAGGGTGTTAGTGGGAGAGGAGAGAGCCAGCCCCGGGAGAGCACCTGAGAAGGTATACTCACATTCTTCATCTTGAAGGACTCCTCCTCCAGTCTCTCCACGGCCAGAATGTTCTCGATGGGAATGCTGTAGAGAGGCTGGTCCCCTGCGGCAGACGGGGGTTAATGAGTGGGCAGGCCCAGGGGTCGATGCAGGGTTAGGAGGAGGCATGAGGCTCTCCCCTCTCTAGGTGAGAAGGCTAAGGAACTGACAGAACACAGGCTTAAGGAGGCCGAGGGCAGTGGTCAGAAAGGCCTAGAAATGGGTCCTTTGTACCCACAGAACTGAGCCTCATGCACTCGCTCCCAATAACACCCAATACGTGTACCTATCACAACATGAAAACCCCTTGTCACACAGGGACCATGTTCCCACATTTTTAGGGGGGAGAAATCACTTTCTCACCATTCCATGATCTAAATCTGAGCCATCTCAGATCCAGGAGAACACAACCAAAATAGGACGAGACCATCACTGCCCTGTGGGACCCTGACTCCCCTGACTCCCACACCTGGAGGTATGGGACCTGCCTGCACCCACCCCCTCCCTATCCGGCCACCCTTGTGGGTGTCTCCCTGTCTCCCTGTCTCCCTGCTCTCCTGTTTAAAGAAACGGCTCACTCTGAGCAACACACCTTCTCTGCTCTTAGTCTCAATCCAGAAAAGCAGTCGGTAACCCCACCTGGGGCTTAAACAAAGCTCCGGCCCCTCAGAATACAGGCGTGTGAAAAGAAGGCAAAAGCAAATTTTTCTTGTTACCTTTGCTTTTCTGGTAGGTAAATTCATGATTTGTCAGGCGAAACCACCTTTTCTTAAAATTCTTCATCCCAAAGCGTTTTCGTCCTTGTGCCCTCTTGATCATGAACCTGTTGTGAACAGGGCCCGTTGGTGGGCTCAGGGGTAGGTTCCACGTGGCCCTCCCCGCCCCGCAGCCCAAAGTCACAGTAACTCGCCACTCCGGTGTCTGTGATACACCGTGCAGCCTGTGGATTTTCAGTACCTTCTCATTTTATTTCCCAGCGATAGGATTAAAAAATCAAAAGGCCAACGTCTCTACTCCAGGGCTTCCGTGCTGGCGTTAACTTTAAATAACAAGTTGGTGATGACGGTGGGTTTACTGGACCTCCAGCCAAGTAGCCACCCCCACGCCCTCGCCCACACTGAAAATACTGACAAGCTGCTCCTAAAGAGAAGGCACGGGCAGCCGGCTCCCAGAGCCAGGCAGGCGTGTTCTGGAAAGCAAAGCGCAGCCACGTGGACGCCTGCTCTCTGGCAGGTACTGTGCTTTAGTGTCTCCGGACAGATGCGTCAGGAATGAGGGGCCGGTGGAGAGGCAGGTAGGGCCCTGAACTCAGGTGCGAACGTGCCAACTGTGAGTGAATGCCTGACTACGCAGGGGTCATCAGTCTCTCATTCCCCTTTCCTCCCAAGGTTGGGCATTTTTCCACTGCAAGTTCAGCAGAGTAGCCACGGAGAAATGAGCGTAAATGCTACATTTAGACATGCCCTGGTGCAGTCCTGGGGAGTCTAGGAATGCTTCTCCACAGCCCCAGAAGGTCTGAGCTGCCTGTGGGCTGGGAGGCCACCAGCTCCAAGGGCACAGGCGCCCCACTTCACGGCTGAGACAGACCGGGAGGGCCCCACCACCTGCGTTTCTCTCCGGCCTGCCCAGAAGTGCTATCGAGTCTTACCCTTCCTTAAGCAGGATGGGCTGCTCCACGCTCTTGGGGTCTCTTCTCCCAGAGGACGAGATCAAATCTAAGAACTGAAGTGGGGGAGAACTGGATTATTAATAGAAGAAATGGCACGCTTGAATACATTCATTCTCACATGTAAATGGGGCACCAGGATGCTTTGCGTCCCTTTCTGACACCAGAAGAGAGAAGAATCTGGGAAGCAGGTGCCAAGGCAGTGGCTTTTTCTTCAACAATCGTGGGGACTCTATGCTCATCTTTACTGTTGCTAAGAAGCTTCGAGACCCAACCCCGACCTCTCACTGGCTCCTCCAAGGACTGTCGTGAGACTCACTGCACCCTCGGCTATTACTTGGCCTAAAGGGCTGGCCCGCTTCAGGTAACACCTGGAGGTCTACCTGCATTTCAAAAGAACAGAAAAGGCATCTCTCTCCGGCTGGTGTCACAGTGGATAAGGCACCGGCCTGAGAACCCAAAGGTGGCTGGTCGATTCCCAACCAGGGCACATAATTAGGTTGCAAGCCAGGTCTCCAGCCAGATCTGTAGTTGGAGGCAGGTGAAAGGCAACCATACACTGATGCTTCTCTCCCTTTCTTCCTCCCTCCCTGCCCATCTCTCTGAAAATAATAAAATCTTTAAAGAAAAAAATGCATCTCCAGTGGAATTTAAAGCATCACAGGCTCTCTCTCCTTTCTGTCCATCCTCAGCTCCCAAGATCCCAAGAGCCCTCCCCTGTGGTTTTGCCGGGGGTGGGGGTCTCCCTGATTAATTCCACTGTCCCACAACTTTTCTGGATTCCTCCCATCAGCTGGTGACTGCCCCCAGCTCCTTTCCCTTCCTTCCCTTCTGGGACATGGTTTTTATGATTTCTGAGCAGTAAGTGTGATTGCTTCCGAACAGTAGAAAAAAGTTTTAGGATCTAGAAGAGTTTCTCCCCCAGCATGCTTTCTTAGCTCTGGTCTGGGGTCCCAGGGTTCCGCGACTCCGAGGCACCAGGAGCAGGTGGCTGGGACAGGCAGGACGTGGGAGTTTGTGGAACAAAGGAGGAGACATCCTATGAACGTGTAGTGCTCAGTCACTTAGAGAGGGAATTTAGACATAAAAAAGGTGAGGATCCCCAAGTCAGATTCCACAGAAGAGTGGCACAGGAGGACTTCACAGTAGCAGTTGGGGCAAGACAGTCCGGCACCCGGAAGGGCAGAGTGGATGCAGGACTGTGAATGGGCCAAATGGCCTGAACTCCTTCAAATGGTAAATGGCCAATTTTATGTTATTCAAAATTAAACTCAACCTTTGAGAAGAGCAACTCTGTGTCTTAGAAACAACGTATAATGATGGCGGGGAGGGTAAGCGGATGTTAATTGATGTTGGTACTTACATTCTTTACTGCGTCTGCGTATTTCTGCTCATTGAAGAATTCATAAAACGCAGCCATGTAGGATTCCTTGAAGCTGGCCTAAAAGGAAACAGCTCCCTTAACAAAGGCCTGCAGGTCTCTTGGCTTGTGACCCAAGTCTGAACACCCTACAGGCCTGGGCTCTGACAAACCCAGTTACGGTCACTAAAGCGAGGGAAGGTGCCAGGTGTAGCTGCGGGTAGAGGTGCTGCCCCAGAAGCTTAGCCCAGGCACAACAGACCTCACATCGCAGAAGCATGCCGGAACACTCACAGGAGATGAGGTCCACTAGGCAAGTGGTTTTAAAAGCTAATTCTATGGGGCGGGGGCAGTCTTTGGTGAGTTCTTTGTCACAAACAGCTCAACAGCCTTCCCTGTGGGGTCACTAACATCTGGGTTCCAGGTCCACAGTTCACGTGGCCCCCAGACGTGGTAGCTGCGGTGGGGCCTCATCTGAGCACCGAGGGGCATGGGCGGGAGTTGGGGCAAAGTGCAGAAACTGGGGAGGGGCCTTCCCGCAACTATTCCAGCTGCCCCACCCCATTCAGCACTGTTTTCCTATCTAGGTCACTTTGCTATTTCTGGATGTGAGAATCAGGTGAGTTTTGTGCAGACCCCTGACCCTGTTTATGTAAATTTCCAGCCAACAAAAGGTGCCTGTTTATGTAAATTTCCAGCCAATAAAAACAAGTTGGTTGACAGAAGGAAGTGATCAGTGCTTGTCAGGCAGGCTGCCTGTGAGCCGCCCTACACTTTCTACTTTACTCTGATTTAGAAAGTCAAGCACTGGCCCCAAGGGGCAGCTGCTTTCCTTCAGTGATGGACCCTGGTTCACTCGCGGCCCCACCCAGAGCAAAATGGGGTGGGCTGGTGTGCACTCTGTGGGCCACTGCTCAACCCTTTCCAGACAAGGGGAGCCTTCACTCCACTGGGGTCAGCCGGTCCATGGTTGGAACCAACCTTCAGCGCCACCGTCAGGGGCCTGCCACCTCACTCTCCCCATCACTATCTGCTCCCGTCGGCTCCCAGCATCCTCAAAACTGCTTTTCAGGAGGCACGTTCTTGGGGACACAGAGCCTACGGTCAACCCTCAGGGCACTCTGGGTACCCAAATCTGGAATGAAGTGAGCAACAAGGAAGGCGAGAGGCAGACTTGTCATCAAAAGGGGTAAACTGAGCACGAAGCCCTGGGACAGAAAGGGGCGAGCTGCCGGCTGCGTGCGGAAGGGCCTGCAGGTCACCAGGCAGGACCTGAACCTTCTGAAGACAAGGCGTCCTCAGGTCCTCAAGGCCAAGGCAAAGCCAGCTTGTCGCAGCAGGGCTACAGGAGCTGGACTGCGGAGACCCCTTCTCTCAATCCAGACACAGGAGTGGACGTGTTAGCTGTCCAACAGGTGACAATCACATAACACGTGCCACCCTAATCCTCCTCAAAGAGCAAAGCTTCACGGCTCCACAGTGTAAAGAGGTGCTTGGCTAGTACTAGAATGTTCTGCCTACTCAGCTGGTTGGTGGGGATGCCTGGCTGGTTCTATGGTTCTTTTTCCTTGTAAGCGCATTAAACACACGCTTTCTTTCAGGTTGTAAACAAGATGACTGAAGTAAGTGACTTACAGACTTTGACTTGGATAAGCTGCCAAGAGTTTGAATTGTCTTTGAGATAAGCGTCAGCGTCCTAGAGGTCTGTGGGTCCTGTCAGACGGAAACAAGAAATGCCAAGTTTTGTTTCGGTTTTATGGAAATGTTGTGACTGAGTCCAGAATGAATTACCACCAAAATAATCACATCACCTAAAAGCTGCATAGCACATGCATGTTGTCTGTGGATGAACAATAAGCATGCAAACAACCCTGGATTCCGAAAAGTTCATCTAGACCCTTTGTGGTCTGGGAGTTGCTAAGAACGCAGGATCTCGGGCCACCCCAGGCCCCAGCATTTCCACCAAGTGTTGGAAGGCTCCCCAAATGGCAACGTGTGAAAAAGTGGCTAGAAATCAGCACTTCGGACCCAGCATGCCAAACGGGCACCTTGAACTTAGCAGCATCCCTGCCCAATTACTGTCCCCAGCCCTCTATCTCCCAGCTCACCTCTCTTTCCTTCACATGGTTTGGGAATTTACTTTAAAACCAACAAAATCAGGGATGGGCCCATCACCCTCGACTCCCCGCACCTGGGCTTTCTGTCAGGCACTGCCCCTACCTGGCACTTTCTTTGCTGATGCGTCACCAATGTCAGCTCTGTGAAAGTTCAGAGGCTGGCGCATCGTGGGGGCTCAATAAATATTTGCTGACTAATAAATGACTGAATACACACAGATAATACATTCTTAATTCTTCCCATGGGGGAAGGGAAAACACAATAGCAGTCCACAGTGAAAACCTGGTCACACCATCCATGTTTTAAGTGACACAACTTAGGAGAGATGCTAACCTTCTGCAGTTAAAGAAGTGAAGGGCATGTGGCACACTCACAACGCAATTACGGTGACGTGGTTGCCCCTGCCACCCCCACACCCCCGGCAAAGGGAGCCTGGCCCGAGCGCAACATCACCTGCCGGTGCAGGAGGACGGGCCGAGGTGCACTTACTGTGTGGTGAGGGGTGAGCTGGAAGAGGTTGGGAGACAGGATGGCAGGAGCGAAGAACCTTAGGAAAATGAAGCTGCTCACAGCTGTGTACCTCACGTCTAGGTCATCTGCAGCCAGGACATAGAGAGAGCCAACTCAGAGAGGCTTTCTGCAGAGGACAGTGGGGTGGGCAAGGGGCTGCGGTCCTGCACCTCTGCTGCTCCTGAGGGTCTCCCGGAGGCAGGGGCGCTGGCCTGCCGCTCTCCCCTCAACCCACTGTCTCTCTCTCTCTCCGCCTCTCTGTTAGTAAAAGCTCAACACCTCCTGCCAGCTGGGCTGTGACAGACATGACCTACTCACCAGGGCCCGGTGCCTTACAGGGATATGGCTCATTATTGGGTGGTTTTCGCACATCTGGGATGGGAGGATATGGTGTATTTATTATCTATTTACTCCCTTGTTATTCCAAAAGGGATCAGAGGCCTGGGAGGGCACCCCCAAGAGCTGTCCCAGCCTCATAGGCGCCTTTTGGTCCCAGAAGGAGGTCCAGCTTTCTGAAAGCGGGAGGTCCTGGCCCAGGCTCCACTGCTGGCGGAGGCTGAGCTGCGCCGGCCGGTGGAAGGCAGGGGCTGGGCCCCACCTCGGGGCCTTCTGTCTGGACCGCAGGGACGGCCCTGGGCGCCTGGAGGCTGAAGTTTCAGCGGTTCTCCAAGGCAGGCGGTCACACCTGGGCTGATTCACGGGCTCCCAGGGACAGACAAAGTGGGCTAGGGACAGCGCCTGCTGGACCTGGCAGGGGCCAGGCACCACGTGGTCCCTTTCTCAGCGTTCCAAGGCCTGCTCTGATTGGGCGAGTGCCAGGCATCCAGGTGCCTCCCCAGGGACTCAGCGTAATTAAAAAGAGGGTGCTCACCCCGGGACCCTCGCAGTCCCAATTCCCTAAAGGGCTCATTCTATCTTTCTTGAAAATGCAGCTGGGCAGCTAGATGACACGGAGCACCAAGTGGCATCACGATGGACCACAGACAACTGCCAGGCAACCCGTAAGGGCAGCTTCTCTGACTGCAGACACTCAGGCCCAGGTGAGCTAACGCTCTGTCCCAAATAATCCACAGCAACAAAGCTCAGCCAGCTGCCTCTGTCCGGGGCTGGAGCCCTGCTCATGTGGAGACAAGGGCCGTTAGAAACTAGGAGCACCGTTCATAGGACACAGATGGGGAGGGAGAGGCGGCTACTTTAGAATCGCCTCCACAGGGGCTGTGCTTTGAGGGGTCCAGCACGCAGAAAGGGAGCCACCGGTGAGGGCCGGGAGCTATTTTCTGCTCTTTTCCACAGAGAACTCACCCTGGAAGCGCTTGGCAGCCGCCTCTCGAAGGGAAAAGAAAATGTCACACATGACAGTTGGGCAGCTCACCCCCGACTTGGTGATGACATTAAAGATGCGGTCGACGTACTGCCGCAGGTTCTCCTGCAACAATGAGAGGCGGGTGGGACACCCCAGCAGTGCCTGACCCCACGGGCTGACCCCTCCCCGGGCTGCACGGGGCACTGGGAGCACGACTGGGTGGCCACAGGGAGCCGTGGCAGCGAAAGATGAACTCCCATCATGATTCAAAAACCACCTCTCTTAAAATACATACTGAGTAGTTAGAGTAATTCATATGGTGCAAATAATCGGAGTTTTGGGGTGCAGAGAAAAGCTATGTCATGCTCCCCTCCTCTACACCTGACCTCATTAACTAAACAAAGGTTATATTCATCGAAATGTCAGTTCCTGAAGATGAGAACCCTGTCTTTCTGTCACTTTTTTTTAAGGCATGACAAAGACGTAGCATGATCTGAATAAAGCAATCATAAAAAACACTAAAACGTTAGGGTGAAGTGTCAAACTTAGTGGGTTTTGCTGTTCTGAGCTACAGCTCTGGAAACAGCTGGGTGGCCAGGTCTAGGACCCGGGTGTGTGGAGAGGAGGGAAAAGATGGGCTGGGAAGACTCATCAGGCCGGTGGAGCCACCTCCACCGGGAGGGGAGAGTTGGGGTGGGAGGGGGAGGATGACGGCCAACTGTCGACCAGAACTGGTCCCCTGACACCAGGTTAACGTCAACTTCTGCACCTCAGGCTCCTGCGGGTGCCCTCCCAAAGCACACCCCGCACCACCTCAGGGTGTCTAAGGAGGCCACGTGCCGAAAATCCTCAAGACAGGGGACCGGCTCTGGAAAGTGTTGGTGAACAAAGCACACCCCCTTACCATGTTGTTTTCCAAGTTTTCACCATCTTTCAGCTTCACAGGGTCAATTTCACAGGATTTGTGGCTCTCGCAGATCTGGAAAGAACATTTACAACGAGGAGTGAGAGAGACAGAATCCAGGAGAAGGGAGGGGGCGCAGGTTCAGAGAGACATGAGAGTCCTGCTCAGAAGACTGGCTCCCTGTTGGGCCACCAGGAGGGGGGCAGGCGCTGAAGACCCTGGGCCACATCGAGGCCCCAGTCCTGGGAGGAACAAGGACTTTCTGGAAGAGCATTTAGCTCACATGGAATCAGGCGCTGGACGGTGTAGCAACACTTTTACTTCAAGTGCTGCTGGGATTTTGCACAGCCAAACCAGAATGCTATTTTGCATTTTCTCACATTGCAAAGAGCCTGTTTTTTATGAAACTGTTGTGGGGGCAACGCCTGCCCAGGTGCCCCGCAAAGGGGCCAGGTAAGAAACGCTGAGTCATGCGCAAGGAAGCTCGTGGTTCCTTTGACCGTGTCTGGCCCTGATGAGAACGGGAGGGTCTCCGAGACAGGGGCGCCAGAGGAAACCCCAGGCCTCGCGCGTTCAGGGACAGCCACAGCCTGTGCGCAGGAGGTGTCGTCTGGAGAACCAGTTTTTTCTCTTGCATGGCCTTGTCTTTCAATAGTGAATTTTCTCAAGTATCTGTTTCGCTTGAGAAAAGAACGGAGCTTCTGAGCTACATCGGGAAGGCCCCCAGGCTGAGCTGGGAACGAAGCTAATGTCGGAGACAGCTCTTCATTCAGGTGAATCCCAAAGCACCACATGGCCTGTGTGCCTGCCTGACTTTCACCGGGACGTGCCGGTTCCGGGGAAAACCTTTCGCATACAGCCCAGTCACCTGGGCCCTTGGGGACCCACCTCCTCTATGGTTGGCTTCAGGGTGACATGCAGGTAGTGCATCCCTGCCAGCTTCATCGTCTCGTCAATGCACTTGGATGTCAACGAGTTTCCGCGGAAAATGGTGTTGGGGTCCCTGGAAAACAGCATCGGGGTGACTTCTGTCTCCTCCATACAGGGAGGTGGAGAAAGAAGCAGAACCCATTCTCAAGTGCCATCCACCCGATGCAGAATCTTGCTGGCCCTGGCTGACTCTGCGGCCAGGCGTCTGCAGGGGACCAGCGATGGGCAGGGGTTTCACAGCCGGGATCCTGAGCCCCCAGCCCACCATACAGGCAGTGGCTAGTACAATTCAGCAAACCAGCAACAGGCCCCTGCCATCAACTCATCTAAAGGAACGGGAGCTGATGGCGCCTCTTCTTTTCAAGGCTTATTTTTTGCCAACGAACAAATGCTTCTAACGACCAAACCTGTGGTCAGCAAAAGAGATCTGGCAGGGAGGTGAACAAAACAGGTTGTGCCTCTTATAATCGCTTTCAACCAGGGAGCATCTGGATGTTTTTAAACTAAGGGAACCAGGGAGTGACTCTTGGCAGGTCCTAAGGGACACAGCAACCTAATCCTATGTGGGTTCAACACTAAACTGAGCCTGTTCCTAAGGCAACCAGTGCCTCGTGCACCCCCTCCTTGCATGCGCACCTCGGGATCGCCCAGAGAAAAGGTGCATCTTTAAAAACAGTCAGTGTCTCCCTGAAAGAAAACCTGAACCTACGTGGTTTCCTTTATCTACCCCATCTTCGTGCTCTGGCATGTTCTGAGGAAGACCCCGGGGCCCCCATGCTGGGTCCCCTTGGGGAAACGTGAAGGATCTCGGGCAGAGGTGGCAGCAGCACTCACTGTGTCCTGCGGACCTCGGCGTTGGCGATGGCGCTGATGAAGGGCACCACCCGGCCACAGTGCAGGAAGAGTCGCACCAGCGGGATCGCTGCCTCTTGCTTTTCTCTGCACACCTCGCCCAGGATGTGGGCCGCGGACGCCGAGACAGGCTGCGCAGACACAGCGTAACGCAAGGGCAGCTTCAGACCCACCCCTCGACACCCTCCTCATCCCACAAAGAGAGATGCAGATGCTCCTGGGCACAAAGCAGGCCCAGGGTGGCCAGGCTGCGGGGAAAGTCACCAACAGAGAGCAGGCAGCCCAGGCATTGGGCCCTAGGTGGTCAGGGACTGGGCAGGTGTTGGGGGTGGCCAGGGGACCAAGGGTGAAAGGTGAATTCAAGTGCTGGTCTAGGCAGGTGTCATAGGGTCAGGGTGGGGGATCGAGAGGGGGAGTGGGTCTGGGTAAAGAAGGCCAGGCAGGGGCCTGGCAGGAGGCAGGGGAAGGGGCAGGTCTGGGTCCACAGGTGCACTGGCACAAGAGTACCTCCATATCCGCAGACTTCAGCAGAAGGTCCCGAAGTGGGCTGTAGTAGTCGGAGGAGAAGACATGGTCTTCTGTGTAAACCACATTCAGTCGCAGGGACCCTAGGTCCCCTGGCTTCAGGCTCTTACTGCCGTTGTCACGGGGCTGTAAGAAGTACCTGGGTGCAGGACACAGGACAAGGAGGCCTGAGGCAGCAGCACTCCCCAGGGGCTGTGCTCCTGTCAAGGGGTCTGTGTTGGGGTCTGAGGCAGAAGAGGGCTCCTGGGCGATTCTGCAGGACACACCCCTACAGGGTCTGTGCCCCTGGCAGTCCCCATGGGATGTTTACTATCAGGGCTGATTACACAGAGCCTCAGACGGAACTTATGACGGGAAAGCGGGAAGGGTAGAAGGAAAGGAGAGGATGAGAAAGAAGGAAAATGAGTGCAGTAGTTAAGGGACCTTCTGCAGGAAAACAATTATCTGTGGAGTTTAAGGTCTGACGATGGCCTGCAATAAGCAGGCAAATGGAAAGTATTCTAAGAAGCCGTAGAGCTTTCCACGTTAGAAGGGCTGGTGACCTTGCGCTGCGGGGCAAGGCGGACCACTGCACACACGGTCACTTAAGCAGGGCTTCCCGAAAAGGCCACTTGGTCCTGCCCCCGGCGGGTCGGCAGGAACCCTGCCTGCTCCGAGTTTACTGGCCCGGCAGGTAGAGATGAGATCCAGGCACAGCTTCCGCTGGGCTGGCAGGCGAATGAATGTCACATCCTTTGTTACAAGACTAAACACTGCTCAGCTAAGCAGGGGACTGTGCTGTCCTCGTGGAATAAAGACATGAATTTCATGGTCTCTTGCTGACAGGAACCCACCACTGGGCACAACACAGGTACCCACTCACCCACCCAATGAGCCTGTAGTCACACAGGGCCAGGGTGTGCCGTGTGCGGCGTGTCGTCTGGCGCGAGGCCTGTGGTGGGAGATGTGTGGCGTATGGCATGACATGTGGTGTGTGACCCGCACCTCCCCGCCGCCTGTGTGTCTGCTCAAGGGGAAGCATGAAGTGGGAGCACCAATGGCCAAATGTCTGCAGCTTCACTGTGACAATGTTCACTGGGAACCAATGTGATTCATGAACCGCACATGAAACAAAGCAAAGACCGTCCCTTACGCCTAAATACAAAACAGCCAGGAGAAAATGAGCAATGGGCATGAGAAGCAAAACCTTCGTTTTCTGGGATGTGTGAGTAAGGGCACAGCTGGGCCCCTCGGTTTAGGTGTGCAGGTTAAAATGGAAATCGGCCTGAAACCACAGGACCTTGCACACCTGCCTCATCAGGTGACACTGAAGGCCTGCCACAGGGCAGAGCCCGGGACGCGACACCCCAGGTGCGCCAGCGGTCCGCCCTCCGGGAGCGGGCCCAGAAAGCTATTCTCGAAGCTGCCCGGCTTTGGTGCCCCTGCCTGTTCGCTTTGGGCCCTCAGCCACTACTTACAACGTCAGTGGGTCCCCCTCCGCGGGCACCCTCCCTCCTGCAACTGCTCACCTGACCCTGTCATTGCTTTGGCGCTGGTGCGGACCAGGGCGCAACAAGAGGAGGCGGCCAGGTGGGAAGCTGACTCGTGCCATTGCATTTGGGCTGAAGAGGCAGCTTTGTGCCCTTACGCCTCGTCCTTCTGACTCGGCTCCTCCAGCCACCACCTCCATGACGCCAGGGCAGGCACATGGCAACTCACCATGCTTCGTAGGAGCTGGACTGCCGCAGCACTTTCAGCGGGATCCTCAGTTCTCCCAGGAACTCGTCTCCGAACTTCAAGTTACTGGCGTTCCAGAGGTCAACTCTGAAAAACAGCAATCAGGACATGGAGCAACCTGGGGAGGCACAGAGCTGTCACTGGCGCCCTTTCTTTCTCCCCAGGAGGGTTTACAGCAGAGG
The DNA here is from genome assembly GCA_004026585.1 of Noctilio leporinus. Taxonomy (NCBI): domain Eukaryota; kingdom Metazoa; phylum Chordata; class Mammalia; order Chiroptera; family Noctilionidae; genus Noctilio; species Noctilio leporinus. The sequence goes on from PVIW01003570.1 coordinate 99,443, forward strand.
GAGTCTTCAGTTCCACCAAGTCAGGCTCCGTGGAGACCTACACTGACAAAGGACATTTGAGACCTGAGGTCAAAGCCGACCTGACTTTGGAAGGCAGACTTGCGTTACCCTGGGCTGCAGGGAAGGAGAGGAGGCCCAGGCAGAGCCCTCAGGCTGGTGTCGGGGGAGGGGCCTCCCTTCTTTGTGCCAGGAGGAAATTGCTGTGCGCTGAAACCAGCAGCATCTGTTGCCTGCGCCTGGGAGAGGCCCAAGTGTAGCAGGACCTGTCATCCCCTCAAGGCCAGGGCAGGGCTGCAGACCAGCAGGGGGACCTCGGTCTGCAGGGCTCAGCCCAGTGGGGTGAAGAAATGAAGTCTATCTAGTTCTGCTCAGGCTGCTGCAGAGAATGGAGACCACGGGGAGTGACTGGGCTGCCCAATTTCACAGCCAGGATACACCCACTTCCCTCACAGGAAAGTACACCTGGAAAGAAAAACTGTGGCTCTGACCCTTCCTTCTCCACCTGCACTCAGATCCCTACACCCAAGTCCCTACAACTTCCCCGTGTAGGGACTTCTAGGGGGCCCCACATGCCAGCGGAGGAGGGGAGACCACAGCACAACGCACCACCACCTTTGTGAAAAGTCCACGCACACCTTGCTAAAGGGCCTGCTCACTAACCCTTTTTCCTGGGTGTAAGTCTTACTGTTCCTTCTGATGTGGGGGCACAGTGACTGCTGTATGTGACGATGGAGGTCACGATGTCCCCAGGTGCTAACTAGTAACCAATGCCTATACCCACAGCGAGCAACTCAACCAACAGTCATTCCTGAGGCTGAACATCTAAGACCAGGGGAAAATTCTAGAAGACTGTACCAGTCCTTCTGTTAGCCCTGCAAGTCCGTGCGGGATCAGGGGACATCACAGGAGGAAAAGGCTGCTCCACAGGAACACACGTTGGGACATGAGGATCAACACTGCCCCGTAGCATGATACTTTTAGAATAACAAGCAGAAGAATCTCTGATCTGCCAAGCAACACTTTAGCAATACACAAACCAGTTGCCAGGCAGTCTTTTCTTTTTAATAAGAGAAGCATTGAAAAATAGTTTTGGTTTGTACGCTCAGAAAAAGAACTAGGACTTCACTCGAATTCAGAGCCCAGCCTTCCATAAGCCCTTCTTTCTCTGAACAAGCAAGGGCTGGTGTCTGAAGGCAGGCAGTGCACAGCCAACCTCGGCCAAGGCCTCTGGACCTCACATGGGCACCTTCTCCTTCCTGACTCGGAGTCGCTTTGCCTCTACTTCAGCATTTGGAAACAGAAGGTTTAAACCACTTAAACACACCTAAAACCAGGCTCAAACCGAGATCTGTGTATGGAGGCCACGATCCCTCTGGACTCGAGCCTGGGAGACGGATAAGGGAAGAGCCCCGGGGGTCCTGTACTTGGGAGCAGGAGGAGCCCTGGCCTGTCCCCTGTCCCCTGTCCCCTGTCCACCCCCGGCTCATGAACATCAGTTTTGGGATCTTCTAGGGCCACAAGTGCAGACTGCACACTGAAGTCTGTGTCCCAAGGATCCCTAAGCAGCTGGAACCGGTGTGCTAGGCTGGGCAATGCCAACCTGGCAGCCAGGGGCTCACACGTGCTGAGTAGCATAAAGCCTTGCCCTTCAGCCCTGAGAAGACATTGCAAAGTGAACTAGAAAACCAAGTTTTTGGCCACAACCACCAAAATATCTGGGATGATTATGACCAACTTGAACTTCTAACATCCTCATGTCAAAATCACCAACAATTAAGATTCCTTCCTATCTGCTCCCGGGTTTTAGAAACAAAACAACAGAAACAACAAAACGGGCAGAGCAGGGGTGTTCAGACTGCAGTCGACAAGCAGGAACCAAGAAACCCTGGTTCTTGCTCACCGGATTTCAAGTTTGTCCACGTCCTCCTCCTCAAAGTCAAAGTGGGACTTCCGGTTGTAGCTGCAGGGCCTGGTCACCTGGTGAAGCAGACGGAGGGGGAGAGAGTTAGAGGGAGCACCTGCCGGGCTGAGCGGCTCAGGGAGGAGGTGTGCACCCCGCTCGCCATCGATGAGCAGAGGTTGCACTGGAGCCCCATTTCCTGGGAGCTGGAGTGGGGGCTGCTCAGGCACTGTCCGCCAACGTCCCTGTAACCCTCCCAACACCCAGTTCCCCCCTTCTCCAGGTGCCTCCCCATGATGACCACCTCCTCCTCCACCCCTCCCCTCCTCTGTGCCTCCTCCCCAGCTTTCCCATCCACCTGCTGCCTCCAGCTTGCAGGGCTCCCAGGTGGCCCAGCCTCATCCACCTCTAGCTAAAACCTCAGAAGGCATCCCAGGGCCCCCCACTTGTATTCCTCTCCCAGCACACCAGGATCTTTCTACAACCTGTGCCCGTTGCCCAGCTCACTACTGAGTCCCTTCCTCACTGTGGACCATGCCAGGAAGCCTGCAAGAGTCTTTGAAATGCCACCTCCTCCAGGAAGCCCCCTGGTATAACTCACAGTACTATAAGGTGTCTGGCTTCCAGTGGGATGGTTAGAGAGGCTGGTCTGTTCTTTTCTGTGTTATTCCTGCCTGTCACCTAACATATTTATTAAGTGAATGAGGATGGCTCTTACGAAGTTTAAATAATTTCGCTTACTTAAGGGTTTTTAGGTAAGCCTGGCTGTTATCCTGGAATAAAATGTTCTGGTACCTCCTGTTGAAATTCCTACGGGAGGCTGCCTGCCGGCCCCAAGCCCATGGCCAGACTGCCAGAACCAGTGCCCCCTGCAGGGGCTCAGCCCCAGGCTTCTTGCCCGCTGAACCAAAAAGGAGGTAAGAGGACCCTGACAAGAGGGAGTGTGCTGCTAAGCAGGGCTGAGCCCTTCGCCTCAAAAGACATAAACTCCAAGCAAAAGCATATTCCAAAGACCCTCTGGTCTGAGGCCCTGAGCGAGGCTGGCAAATGACGCCCCTTAACCAGCAGTGCCGAGGGCCCAGGTCTGGGCCTTCCCTGGGATCCCACTGGCGGTCATTAAATTAATCTTGTGACTTGAGACCCACAATTTTAGACGTGTACAGCATAGCAAATACATATCACTTGTGTGTGAGTAAGAACTGAGCGGAGTGGACGCAGCTGTTTGAGGGAAGTGCGCCACCCGATCAAGCTTAGGCCTGACCCTGCTGGAATTCAAACAGAAGTTTGGAAAGCGCTGGTCTAAGCCATTCTGGGCAGCCTAAGCATGAAGGCTGCGGCCACCGTTAACGCACATTTACATGAAAAAATTTTCCACACTTTTTGCGGCTGATTTCATCTTGGCCTTAGGAGGCACAATGTGAGTCCCCCTTGAGGTTAGTGGCTGCATCAGCTTCTTGGCTTATCTTGAGTCTCCTAAAAGTCATCTTCTTCGTCTGACTATAAAGCCGGAACGTCCATCGGGGACAGATTAGCTCTTCACCCACACCCACAGGACCCCACCTCCACACCCTCCTCACAACACGGCCGGCCACTGGCCTTCTCCAGTAAAGAACTGTGGGAGCTTCTAACACCAGCCAGAAAAGGTCCAGGCTCTGCTCATGAGTCCCCTGGTCTTAACTCATCTGTCCACCTTCATTTTCCAGGACTCCCCATTTATCACGCCAACCTCACTCTACATTCTAGATAGAGTTTCCTACCCCCTTCCCATGCACCACACATGCACACACCCACTTCCCAGACTGCTCAGATGTCACCACTCTGGGAAACCTCACCCCACTTCCCCGGCAGGACTGCTGGAGGCATTTACTGTCTGTTCCCCGGAGCCACTGACTTAACGCTCCCTGGACCAAGTGGGGGCAATCCGCTCACATGGGCTCTCTTTTGCGAGGCAGCGGGCTCAAGGAGACAGGAGTGAAGGCCTGGGCCACGCTTACCTACCCATGACCTACTGCATAGTAAGCATTCGAGAAACCTTTGCCAACGCGAGAACAGCTGCCTAACTATATTCCATGTGACCCGTCCTATAACTAAACCAGCTGTGCATTTGCTGTTGAGTCCTGGTCTTCACCCCTCAATACCCTGTCTTACTCATGTCAGTGGTTCACGTTCTGAGAGGCAGCCAGGGCATCTCTGTGTCTGATCGTACTTCCTCTTTGCTGCAAAACCCTCCCTGTTTCTGGTGAAACAAGCCTACCTGCACTGCTTGGGGAAGATTGGGGTGAAACAGGCCAAAACGCAAACACCCAAAACCAAACCAACACTTTGGAGAAAAAAAAAAAAAAAAAGAAAGAAAGAAACAAACAAAGTCCTGATAATTTGGAAAATACGAATTAGGGTCAGTATTCAACTCAAAATGGAGTCATGCTGGAAGCAACAGCCAGCCTTCCTTTCTAGGGTGGTGAGGCCCGTTCAGGCCGCGCCTGCAGATAGAGCACGTGGGCAATCGCCCCGGATCTCTCCTGAGAAAGTGAGAGACTGAGATCCTGCAGATGCAGACTTTTTGCCAAAGAATCTCGGGTGTAGGGTTTCAACTTAGCATTCGAACCCCTCAAATACCAACCTCAAAATAAAACACTTCGTCAAACTGCGGGTTGTTGGTCTTCTTTTTTACTTTCGTCTTCTTTGCTTCCGATCTGTTAACCAAGGGAGGAAGGACCAGGATTAAAAATAACACATTTGATGCCAAATCTCTCAGCCTTAAGACTGAGCTATCAAATGCACAAGTAATTTGCTGCCTTTATTTATCTTATAAATATTTCTGTTTGTCTCCAACCCCAGATGGTATGCAAATCAGGAACCTTGACTGAGCCAAAAATACTCAACATGAAGAATATAAAGGCATCATTTTTTTTTTTTTTTTACAAAACACTTTCCAGGCAATAAAGGAAACCAAAGGAAGTAAAAATTATACTTTCTATCTTACAGTATATCCTGCCTGCCTCTGACTGAGGAATCCTCACCATCGCTGCCCACCTTCCAGACCTAGAGATGGTGACAGCTACTTGCCTGTATGGTCCTGCTAGTGTCACAGTGGCATAAGGGTCACACTGCCCATTCACGATGGGGAGGCCTTGGCATTCCAGGATGCTGAGGAGAGAAGCGGGAGGGGTGGTCAGGAGCAGGAGATGAAGAGCCCACAGACTGCCTGTCAAGGCTGCTCTGGGGCCCAAGAGAGCAGCTGTGTCAACAGCTGAAGGCCAAGAGCCGTGAGTTCCGGCTTGGTGCTGGTCGCCAACTGCCCAGAAACTCCCATCCAATAAATAGCAATGGACGCACTGATCAGCAACCAGAAAACACTGATCAGGAGGCCAAAGTATGCAATGCGTTCAGGGTGAAGGAGCCTCAGCCGAGGAGAAATCATTTCTGGTGAATTTCCACAAGCAACGTCACTACCTTCCCGTCCAAGGAGCCAGGTGCTTTAGGAGCTTTACCCAATATGCAATGACCTCTCCAAAATCCTACTGTTAAGGGTATTTTATCAGAGGCCCTGGCAACTGAAAGGGCTGACCGTGACAGTCTGGGCATAACCTCCACGTCACCCATGCCTCTTGGCAGCAGCAAACTCCCCAGTCTCAACCTACACTCGTGTCTGATCCCACCTGAAGGTCCAGGGCCCACTGTCCTGGCTCATGGTTTTGTTTAAATTCTGGAACAGTTGGCTATACCAGCTCCCTGAGCATCCTTTTAATTGGATGGAAACATCCTTGTTTCCATTTCATCCGTCATGCCCAGGTCTGTTTCTGTTGACAGGAGGGGAGGAGGCCATCACCAGGGGGAACTGGTGGGACGCTCCTGGGTGTTGGGAGGGCTACAGGGAAGTTAGTGACAGCGCCCTGAGTAGCCCCCACCCCAGCTTCCAGGCTGCAGGCCACCTGCTCCCGCTTCCGGCCTGTCAGTTTTGAGCAGACGCTGGAGGTGGATGGGGTCCTGATTCTGTTGTCATCTGTAAAGAACAGAGCGGCTGGGCTTCATGCTGGCCAGCCTTGAAGAGGCTCTTGCTTTGTTCGGGCTGATTATGGCAAGTTTTGTTCAAAGCTTTGTCCAGAGAGGGGCCAGCAGCTATTGTCCAAGGTTAGTTAGGCACCACTATACAGGGCTGGCCCTCCTGGAGTTCATGCTGAGTGTCTCTGGTGAGAACAGGGCTCTGCACTGGGATTCAAATAACTCCCAGCCCCCGAACAGAGCCCCTGTTCCCACAGCCCATGCCTGCCTGACTCTGCGGCCCTTCCCCTTGTTCATACACAGCGGCTACAGAGCACTCTGATGTCCCACCTCTCCAGAACGCGCCCACAGTGCCCTCAGAACCCTAATGACAAGTCTCTTCACCCACCTCTGAGTGCTGCTTGGGACACTTCCCTGCCCCATGGCACGAACACCTCCAGGACAAAAGCTGGACGCCATTGTTCACTTCATCTTCTTCCCTTATCTGAGGGTCACTAAGCTAAGCTGCCAGTTGCCCAAGTTCTGAAATGGTTCACTTATCCAGCTCTTCATTAGCAGTGAGAGAGGGGACCCAGTTTCCATTACTCCATCATGGCCAGAGCCAAGTCCTAATCCCCACATTTGAATGTTAGTCTAGCCACATAGAGATGCAGAACCATTTTCAAACAGCCAAGTGTCCCACTTCTCCTTGCTGTTGGGAAGCTGGAAGGCAACCAGGTGCCCTCGGGCCTTCGGAAGTCAAGTGACTCGAGCAGCCTTGGACCTGGTGCCACCCCACCCTGAGGCATGGCGTTTTCTGTAAATTTCTTCTCTCTTCATTTCTGCACCATTTTGCATCTGGAACGCATGTTGGATCAGGTTGGGCCTCAAGATTTGGTCCACTATTTCCATTAGCTTCATCTAAGTTTTCGACTCTCTTTTACTCTACTTTCTGGAATGTTTGTGTGTCTCTCCTGGATTACTGATTTGGTCTTAGGTTTTCTCCCTCCCTTCATTAATTCATCATTTAAAATATTCACTCATCCCTTAATTCATCACTGAACAAATATTTATTCATCCATTAACTCATCGTTAAACAAGTATCTGTTGAGCTCTCAGATTCCAGGCACATTTCCAGGAATGAGGCTGGAGATGTGAGAAGGCAAAAGCTCACCTGTGAACCTCAGGCCCCATGAAGCTCAGGTTAGCTTGACTGCACAGCAGCCAACAGCGCGACAGTCAATAGGTGACATGATCACCAGGTACACAAACTACATGTAACGAAGAAACGTAGTGCGTTGGCCAGCCCCTCAGGTGGTTGGGGGCTTCAGGCTGAGGTCTTAAGGACAAGGGCTCACACAACCTAAGTTGTGGGAAGAAGGCCCCCAAAGAACAACAGTTTTGAGACAGGAAGCCAGGGGCAGGGGGTCTGAGGAGAGGCCCACACCCCCTCCCTGTGCAAATGGTATACATTGAATGTGAATGCATTTTTATTACATTCAGTTGGACCCTCAGAGATAACGTGTTCACGGCCAGCAAAGCACCCAATAGGAAGTGACCCTTCTCTCATCTCACGTCTCAGAGAAGCAATGCCAAAAGTGGGGGCGGCAGCCACCCAGAGCACATTCAGCCACCATGTAGACGTCACTTGCACTCCTTTTAAAGGCCCATTTGAGAGACGCTCCATTATGTCAGAACAAAGCTTGGCTCCGGATGGCGGTTACACGAAGGCATCTCGGAGGAAAGGGAAAATAACATCCTACCATCTGGCATGCAAAATGCACAAACTGGAATAGAAATGGCGTTAGCCTCTATCACACCCCCCTTCCTGCCTGCAGCGGCGGTAGCAGACATCGCTTCATTCGCACCGCAACAGCTTTCGCTGGATAGCAGCTCAACTGCACAATCCTGGGGCTCGGGGCCTGGCCCCTCCTGGGCTGCTTGGAGCTCATGAAGCCGAAGTTAATTTTAGCTGAAAAGGTGTATACACACATGGTGCATCTGCCTAGCTCTACTCTCTGCAAAACAAAGTTCTCTAACACTTAGGAATGTGATAGGTAAATGAAGGGAGAAAAAGCACAATATTTACTGCGCTGGGCATTCTCATGTCCTGGAAAGGATGCTCTGAAACAGTCAACTAATCTGGAATTGAAAGTACTGGAAGTACAATATTTTGTGTCTATTTTAACAGTTATAGGTTTCCATGTGCAACTTAACCCTTACAATCTTCACTAGGGGAAGAGCTTGCAGCTGTGAACTCTTTGTTTCCATTTTCTTCCTTCCCTCAATGTGGGCACGTGCTGGGGCCTCCACTCCCCGCCTCACTGGGAGGAAACACAGCGTGCCTGCTGCACTGGCCTGTGTGTAGGTATAAGAGGGTCGCAGAGGTTACAGTACCACCCATGGTCACCCATGGTCACCCATGGTCACCAGCAGAGGGCCCACCTGCGGCCTACCCAGCCCTCTACCCAGACCCGTTGCTTTGCAAGGCTTCCTGACTCTAGAAAGAGCCTCAGATCAAGAGCCCATCTGCTGGTTTTCCTTTCTGTAATTCCTTAATACTAGAAAGTAAGATCTGCTGTCGGAAGCCTGCCATAGGTAAGTTCTCAGTTGGGTGCTCCTCATGGTGGAACCACTGGCAGAGGGTGCGGCCCCTCTGGTGACCTGCGCCTCCGAGTCTGACAGTGCGCAGGGCCTGCTGCTCTGGCCAGGACGGGCAGCTCGGCGAGCATTTGCAAGGTTGTCGGCAGGGCTCCTATCTGCTTACCAAGTGGGGAAACACAGAAACCTCACTCGCAGACAAAGCGGGATACCCCAGAGAAAGGCCATTTACAGGGACAGGAAAGGGAGCGCTGCCAAAGGAGGCAAACGACACTATCTTAGCAAAACGGAGCCAAGAACAGGCCCTCGCACATCTTCCTCCCCACCTTGGTCTTCCGGCAGAAACGGCTGCTGCGTTCTCCTTGTAGGCGCTAGTGCTGTAAAGGCAGAGACTCGGGGTCCAAAAAACTGTTCACGAACAGCCAACCCATCTTCCACCCACAACATGATTTCTGCTCGCCCTGGTGCAGACCCTCACAGCCCCAGCCAGGTCACCAGGTCAAACTCAGCCCACTCCACAAACGGCCACAGGGCCTCCACTCTGCGGGACACAGCCTGGCCGCCAGGCCCACGCTCCCCTGACGTTTCCAGTGAAATGAAAATGCTACACGTGTCACCATGGCTCCCCCTCTACAACATATGCTCTAGATGGCTGTCACTTCGTAGGGGCTCAGTGAATACTTCTGAATGAAGGATAAAAAGGTGTGGTGTTTATTTTTGCTGGAAATGAAAAAGAAACATGAGACAGGACTCCGGAGTCAAAGTTTGAAATCTAGTTGGAAAAGGCAAGCTGCTCGGACATGAACAGGTGACTGTCCAAGGCAGGGACTGGGAGGGGCCAAGCCCATGTACAGACACTAAGAACATTCAGGAAGGTGGTCCCCCAACGGCCTGGGCCTCAGTCAGGGACCAGGTCTGCAGACCTGGACGTAGAGAGTAAAACAAGACAAGAAAGATGAGCTTTGACCAGGAAAAGCTGCAGTGCAGGGGGAGGGGCAGGATTTCCATGAGCACATCCAGGGGGCTCTCCCTCCGCAGAACAGCAGGAAGGCTCTGCCCTGGTGGGCCCAGCCCAGGTGGAAAATCCTCTGTTGCTGCTTATTCTGTAAACATTTCCCGTTTCTTAAGGCTTTCACTCACTATTCCAGGGAGGGAAGGAACTGGTGATGTGCTTCCTGCCATGCAGCTGGAAGGCCCAAAGATGCTATTCATTCTCAGAAGCAGGAAGAAGGAGTAAGAGCACACCAGCCTCTAGCCTCCTGAACCGGGGGCTTTGATAGGAAATGGATCTCAGAAAAGAATTTCAAGGAATCATGGGGCAACCTACAGTTTGCTCTTCAAGCCAATGGGAGGGTAGACCTGGCCGCAGAGAGGATGAGCTGGAACTGGGGAGAGGGAAGCCTGGAAAGAGAACTCAGCCAAGCCAGCACACCCCCAGGAACCCCACAAGAGACTGTGTAGGTCAGGTGAGAGGAGAGGGGAGCCCAGGGAGGACTTGAGGGGTGATACCCCAAACAGGTATGTCCATGTCTTAATCTGGAACCAGCGAATGGGACCTTATTTGGGAAAGCATCTTTGCAGACATTCAAGTTAAGACTCCTGACATGAGATGATCATGTGGGACGTTGCGTGGGTCCTAAATCCAATGATAAGTGTCCTTATATGAGGAAGATTTCACAGACGCAGGGCCAAGTGACAATGCAGCAGAGACTGGAGCAATGCAGCTACGAGCCCAGGGACGAGCCCCAGATGCTGGGGGAGGAAGGAATGGACTCCCCCCTAGAGCCTGCAGAGGGGCTGTGGCCCCGCCTGATTTTAGGCTTCTGGCCTCCAGAATTATGAGAGAATAAATTGTTGTTGTTTTAAGCCATGGAGACTGTAGTACTTTTGCTAAGGCCGCCTTGGGAAACTAACACACCTGTGATAAGGAAATGACACATCAGGGAGGCAAAGGACACTTCCTGGACTGTAAGCACAGGCCCTGAGACATCACCATCACTTTCTAGGGAATGAAGTGGGACAAGTCACAGAGCTGCCAAGCAGGAGGGAGGGTGTGGGGTGATTCTCAGGCAAGGTTAGAGTATTGGAATGAACTTGCCTTTGCCCAACTGGCTTCTCTTCAGTGCTCCATCATCCCAGCTCTTAATTCCTTCTGAGCCCATAACATACCATGGGGTTACCCCTGACCACATGTGGGTGCCCATTGTTTCCAGTTCCATCCTGACTCAGAGTTGTTTTTGAAAAGTCTCAGGCACATGAAACAGACTTAGAGAGAGTACAAAGAAATAAAGCTATAAAATATAAAAACTATAGTGGGGCTACTGGGAAATCTGTAGCTATAAACATTAAAAAAGAAAAACAGGTATCGTATTAATAACCTAAACTTTCACCTTAATAAAGCAAAGAAAAAACTAAACCCAACACAGGCAGAAAGAACAAAATAATCAAGATTAGAGCAAAGATACTGAAACAGAGAACAGAAAGACAATAGAGAAAAATCTGCAAAACCAAAAATGGAACCTTTGAAAAGATCAACAAACTTGACAAATCTTTAGCTAGATCAGTGAGTTGCAATCTTTTTCATCTCATGGCACACATAAACTAATTACTAAAATTCTGCCACCTGCAAAAAAATTATCTTTTGCTAATCTGACACCCCAAAATAACTATAATTTTGATTCATTCTCACTGGATGGCTATTGTTGCGTTGACTGCTGCCATTTTTTATTTGCGTTGACTGTTGTCATTTTTTAATTTGATAATCTAAGGGATAATCAATGCCCCTGACTAAATAGTCAGGTATTGCACATTTTAAAAATTCTTGTGGCAGACCTGACACACAGGTCGAAAATCACTGAGCTACATTGACCAAGAAAAAGAGAAGACTCAAATGATTAAAATCAGTAATAACTGAAGGGGCACTACTAATGATCTTATAAAAACAAGTTTTCAAAGAAATTATGTAAGACCTAACTAAATGGAAAGAAACCGTTCAAGGGTTGGAAGACTTAGCATCGTTAATTTCCCAAATTGATGCAGAGATCGAATCGAATCCCTATCAAATGCCAGCTGCTATGTTTGCAGAAATTAAAATGCTGGTCCTAATATTCACATGGAAATAAAGGAAGCTCGGAATAGCCAAACAATCAGGGAAAGAAGGACCAGTTAGAAGACTCACATTTTCTGATTTCAAAAGTAACTGCTAATCAATAGTAATCAAGACTATTTGGTACTAGCACAAAGATATAGATCAATAGAACAGAACAGGTTCCACACATAAGCTCACACATTTATAGCCAGTGATTTCCAACAAAATGCCAAGGCAATCTGATGGAAAAGAATGGCCTTTCCAACAAATGACCCAGGGACAACTGGATATTTGAATGCAAAATAATAATAACAATGCTAACCCTTACCTCATTCCATATATAAAAATTAACTCCAAATGTTTCAAAAACCTAAAGTTAAAAGCTAAAAATACAAGAACCTTAGAAGGAAAACATTAAGTGTAAATCTCTATCACCTTGTATTAGGAAATGGTTTCTTAAGATAGGTACCTAAAGCATAAGCAACCAAAGAAAAAGTAGATAAAGTAGATTTCATCAAAATTTAAAACTTTTGCATTACACAGGACACTATCATGAGAGTAAAGACAGCCAATAGAATAATAGAATATATTTGCAAATTATATATTTGACAAGATCCTAGTGTCTAGAATATATGAATCTTTAATAGAATATATGAAAACTGTTACAACTTAATAATAAAAACACTAATAACCCAATTAAAAACCAGAAAAGAACTTGAATAAGACCTTTCTTCAGAGAAAATATTAAAAAGGCCAACAAAGACAAGAGAGGATAGTAAACATCTTCAGTCATGTCACTTAGGAAAATGTAAATCAAAACCACTTTACCCTCACTAGGCTGGCTACAATAAAAGACAGCCAATAACAAGTGTTAGCAAAGATGAGGAGAAATTAGAGCCCTCACACACAGCCAATGGGTGTAAAATAGGGCAGCCACCATGACAAACAGTCTGGCAGCTTTTCAAAAAGTTAAACATAGAATTACAACGTGACCCAGCAATTCTACTCCTAGGTATACACCCAAAGGAAATAAAAACGTAAGTTGTCCAAAACCTTGTATGAGAGTGTTCTTAGCAACATTACTCAGAATAGCCAAGAAGCAGAAACTACACAAATGTCCACCAGTGGATGGCAGATTAGCAATACGGGTATTCCCATAGAATGAATTATTTTCATCCTTTAAAGGAATGAAATGATGACATGTGCTACAACCTGGATAAACCTTGCAGACATGCTACGTGAAAGAAACCAGTCACAAAGCGCCACAAGCTGTATGGTTCCATCAATGTGAAATGTCCGCAAGAGGTAAATCCATAGGCAGAAACTCCATCGGTGGTGCCGGGGACTAGGGAAGAGGCTGGGGTGTGACCGCTCATCGGGATGAGGTTAGCCAGCAGTTAGCGGTGATGGTGGCATCACCTTGCGAATATGCACTACAAATCATGCACTTAAAATGCCGACTTGTCTAGTATATAAAGGATATTTTTAGTATAACAAAAAACCCCACAGGAGGTGAGGTGAGGAAAGAAAAGTTACTGGTCCCTCCAAAACTTCCGACTTCCTTGATTAGAAGTATGGGACCCCCACTGTCTCCCTCATGACACCTCTGTGGTGGATCCTTCTGCCCTAGACTCAGAATAAAATGTGCTAGTGTGAATATACATGTACACTAGTGTGTACAAGCATGTGCACATATGTATACCAGTGTACTGGCATGTGCACCAGCATGTGTGCTAGTGTGTACTAATGTTGTGTATCAGCAGGTGTATCAGTGTATACTAATGTGTGTATTAGTGCATACTAGTATACTAGAGTGTGCTAGTGCATGTACTAATGAGTGTGACAAACCCAATTCCCACACGTGAAAGAACCCAAGTCCTGCTCAGCATTCTCGGAAAAGTCGTCAGGGACAGGAAGCTTCATCTTGTTTCCACTCCAGGGCTCCTTCCTATTCCCATTGTCAGGATGGGCCCTACAAAATGAGCTGGAACATGCCCAGCACACAGGTGTTTGCTGAGCACATGCAATGTGCCAGGTCCTGCCCCAAGTGCCAAGGATACAGCAGTGAACAAGAAAATCTACATTCCAGGGGAAATGCACAAAATACAGGGGTCATCAGTCACTATTGTGCTCAGGGGCAGAGGGCAGGGACACCGAGGGCTGGCCATGCTCTCTTCAGAAGGGTATGGCTCCTTGGGGACATCTGAGTCAAGACCTGAATGAAGCGGGATCTGGAGGAAGGGCAGTCTGGGCAGAGGGTCACAGAAGCAACGGCTGAAGTAGGAGGCTTGACATGCATGGGGCAGCATGATCCCATGATGCAGTTCTTGCCTTTCCCATGCACACGAGGAAGGAGCTGAATGTTGACCTGCAGTGCCACTGAAAACGGTGCACAGCTGACTGCTGGGGGACAGAACCCAATACTTGGTGAGGCAGGTGGTTAATTAACACCCTGACATTCAAGCAGGTATTTGAGCAAGAAAACTGTCGACAGAGCCACAAGGCACGCAGATTCAAGGAAGCCCTTTCAGAACCTGCAGTTCACCGTCTTGCATGAATTCGACCTCAGAAAAATGGTGTTGGTGGGCCCAGTTCTAACAAGGCCCATGCTCCACTTAGCAGCTGTCTGCAAGGACCCAAGACACCCCAGGCGGCCTGAGGCCATCGTGGCTCCAGGTCTCTTCCAGTGGCCAGAGGCCTTTCCTCCCAGTAAAGACTAGGATGCACTGAATTTTCCCGATTCCTGCTCTCACATCTTCTCTAACCCAAAACTCCTTACACACCAAAACAAAAGGCCACATGCCCAGCACACCCCTGTGTTTCATAACAGAACCCCAGGCCCTTGGCCTGAGTTTCAAGTCATCTGCCTCCGGGATTTTAGGTGCCAGCCATGGGCATCTGGAAATAGCTGCACAGCCACTTTTCAGGCAGCTGCTGCTGCTGACAGACACTCCTGACTGTACACACTTGTGTTCCCGGAAACCACAGCCGAACGTGCACCCTAGTAAGATACAGCGACCCAATGGCTACAGTGTCCTAGCGCTTCACAGGTGGACTCAGCAGTGAGCAGACCCTTCTGCCCTCCACCTCACAGTCACGGGGCTAGGCAGGGCCACTCTTGGGACAGGGCTCCCGGTCACCTCTGCGGTGTGTGCCCTCCGGTCTCCATTCTCTGCTCAGCCTGGTCCACTCTGTCTCCCCACCACTAACACACTTTCTTTTTCTATGTGAGGCTTGTGGTACGCAGCCTTAAGTCCTTTTAAAACAAGGAATACACCAATAAATAAACAAGGGAAATAGGCAACTCTCTTCTCACAGCTACAAAATCTGACAGCACTGCAACTATTTGAAGAGGAATGGAAATAATGAAGGAGTTGAGGACAAAACTCACTGAATTCATCTCCCACATACTCCCCAGTCCCCAAGTTTCAGAGAACAGCGAAATTTCACCTTCGATGCATCCTACACATACCCTATTCCCTGGCCTTTACCGTGTCCTGCATGTGTTCCTGCACATACCATGCCCTTCACCACGTGCTACACTGTGTCCCTATACCATGTCATCCTCCACGTTCTACAGCGATGGCCCTGCAGCCTGAACTGACCATTGGATGATGAATATGATTGGACAGCCACGACAGGTCCCTCTTGGACAGTAAACAACGGGAGACACTCTTCACCACCTTCCTCCAGACCCTGCTCATGAGCCGGGAAGAGTAGAATTCTGGTTCCTCACTGGGAACACCGTGGTGCGACAGCAATCTCTTCGCCTAACCAGTAACTCTGGCTAGTTACCGCTAGCGAGGCTGAGCATTTGCCTTATTGAGTGCATTAAGAGCATGCTAGGACCTCTAAAATCGGTGTCATCTTGGGGAATCAAGCCTGGGTGTTTGAAAAGCAATGACCTGCCACATTCCTGCCCGTTCCCAGGGGTGAGAGTTACTATTCCAGGGCACCCTCGTGTCTTACCGTGCAGCCAGCTTGTGGCAGACGACACCCGTGTCAGTGATGACCTCACTCAGCCTCAGTTCCAGGTGGACCTTGCCCTGAAAAGGCACAAGGATAGAGGGTCATGGGGGAAGAGCCACACAGAGTGTCTGTTCACTCCTCCACATGGTGTCCACCATACTCTCTCCCTCTCCAACCCAGATCCCAGGAACCAGGACAGGTATGACTCCCCCTGATGGTTAAAGGTTCCAACCCATCAGGCACACTGGGCTCCCAGCTCTGCTGACAGAGGGGAGACAGGCACTGAGGAGCCCAGAGCTCAGCTTGGGCACACACGGCAGCAAACATGCCCACACCACTGTCCAGCTGTGGGCTGGGCCCGTACTGTCCTTTCAGGTCTTTTTCTCACCTGCAGGACAGAGTAGCCTCAGGGAGGGTGTGCTTCATCACCTGCCTTCTCAAAGGCGCTGGGCACCAACACCTTCACAGTTTAATTTTTAACGTTGGCCATGGCCATTCAGACTGGCATGACACTAATCCATTTTAAAT
Organism: Noctilio leporinus; assembly: GCA_004026585.1. Taxonomy (NCBI): domain Eukaryota; kingdom Metazoa; phylum Chordata; class Mammalia; order Chiroptera; family Noctilionidae; genus Noctilio; species Noctilio leporinus. The sequence continues at coordinate 115,510 of PVIW01003570.1, forward strand.
GGGCTTCTAAGAAGTGAAAGAATGTCTGGGGTGAGATGGAGCCCCCACTGTTGACGCCCGGCTCGCCGTCCTGTTTCCTGTTTTTCCCAGAAGAGGACGACACGTCCACACCAGCAGACCCTGTGACTGCTCGTGCTTCCTCTCCGAGGGCAAACACTTCCTCACCAAGGTGGCAATGAGTGTTGGCCAGTCTGCGTTGTTACTATTTTCTGGGGACCGGGGAGGGGATGGTATAAGGTAAAACGAAACAAGACAAGCACTGCACATGACTGAAAGGACTTTAACCCCCAAAGTTCATGCGTAGATCCGCAGTTCAGAAGTTCATAGCTGCTGTTATGCAGCGTCACTGACAGTCAGGGTCACGCCTCACGTGGTCTGGGCAGCACACCACCTCCAGCACAAACAACCCAGCCCACAAATGCCTACGCCCAGAGGGACGGGGGGCCACACCTTACACTTCGGCTCGAGCAGGAAGTTGAGGTTTTCTAGGCTCAGCCTCTGCACGGCTGGTGTCCAGGCTCGGAGAGCACTAGACACAGACATGCCAGGCTGAGCATCAACCTGCTCAGCTACTTAAGTCAAGTAGATGGAGAGGAAGGAAGGAGGCCTGACCTTGCCCTTTCCTTCCTGAAATTCCTTACACCCTTAGAAGGACTCAAGCTGGGTCCTGGTAGAAGGACAGCTGCTGACACTGGATCGTCTGGGAAATCCTTCCTATAGGATTGTCTGACACATGAGCCCAATTTTCAGAGATGATCTGAGGGTGGCTGGTGGGGTTTGCTATGATGGCTCATCAGTGCTCTTTCCTGAATATACGTATACTTTTCAGAGCACACCGCAGGGCTCAGTGGCTGCCGGGCATCCTTGGGGAGACGAGGAAGGATTCGCTGGTGAGAGTGAAGGACTACCTCCCTCCCCATCCAGGACCAAGAAGGCCTGGTGGCATGGGAAGAAGAAGGGACACCTTCCAGATTCAAGTGTACGTTTCAGCAGCCATGACCAGCTGAGTAGTACAGACCACAGTTCTGGTCTATGAGGCCTGTCCCCAAAGTATCAAGCCAGTGTCCATCCAATTTAAATAGTTTGTGCAGCTGATACTTTTCGGGACAGACCTCATATTCTTGCCAATCTCCCTAGTTCTGTTCCTCATGTATGGTTAGGAAGGAATGGGAGCAACCAATACCTTTTTAAAACATCAATTACAGAAGGAAGCAAGCTATTTTTTTATTGTCCTTTCCCCCCCACTCTGCAATTCATTGATGTCTTGTTGACTCTAGTTTTGTGACCCTTTTGGACACATGCCTTTGACCATGAATTATGGAGCAGATGGATTCAAGAAAATACATACCGCCCTGGCTGGTGGTACAGTGGATATGGCACTGGCCTGAGAACCCAAAGGTCGCTGGTTCAATTCCCCAGCCAGGGCACATAACCAAGTTGCAAGCCAGGTCTCCAGCCAGGTCTGTGGCGGGAGGCAGGTGAAAGGCAACCATACATTGATGTCTCTCTCCCTCTCTTTCTACCCATCTCTCTATAAATAATAAATAAAACCTTAAAAAAAAAAAAGGAAAAGAAAATAGATACCATCCTCTGCCCTTCTATAAACCACAAATGTGACATTTTAAAATGAAACTGGCTGTAGGGAAAAGATCGGAATTGGGCTTTTAAAAGCCAGGTTGAATCTGGAGGAGCACTGCTCCTTTGGTGGTATGACCACTTCACAGTGGGCACCCTAAGAACTAAGTAAAGCCTTCGCTCAGCACCTGGAACTCAGCGGGCAACCAATAGACACCAGCCTTCCTTCTCTTCACAGTAATAACGAGAATGCATTTGCCTTCCATACGTCACAAATCCCTAGGACACTGGCCCTCCCACACATGACAAGAACCGGGCTCAGAAGGACAAGGGACTTGCCCATGGCCATGCAAAGACATTAGTTATACAATAGTGCAAACATTCCATGCAGCTGTGCAATTAACACACACACGCATCCATGTTTGCAAGATTTGTACTGACAGAGCAGTTTTGGATACTGATTGTAGTGGTGGTTACACAAATTTACACACATGATAAACTGCACAGGATACACATGTACGCACATGCCAGCACACACGATAACCTGCGTAGAATATACACATGCACTTGTTCCCACACACACATGCACATGCACACGGGTACACATGCACACATGTGAGACTGTGAGATCTTCACGAGCTCTGTGCAGGATGATCAGGGTCCTGTTGCGACTCAGGATGGGGAAACAGGGTGAAGGAACATGGGCCCTTCTTCACTAGTTTTAATCTCTCAGTATAAATAGGAGAGCACACAATTTGCTAATCATGATTCCCCTGCGTACTTCTCGTGACTTCCTGTGAATCTCTCACCTTTTCAAAATTAAAGGTGAAAAAAAGGCAAGAATAAAAGAAAAGTGACACTTGCCGGTAAAATCCAATTTAAACCTGGGGGTGAAGGCTGCGGCAGGCTGCTTGCAGAAGCCCCTTTAATTACGGCGCCACAGGGTGTGTTCTTTATGAACAGAAGTCAGGGGGGAAACGGTCAAAATAAAAAGCAGGAATGGTTCCAGCTACAGAGCACCAGTTCACAGCACCTCCCTTCTGGAGCCTTCTGCCTAAAGATGAGGCTCCCAAGCCACCTGGGCAGGTGAGGATGCCCGCTGTGTTCCAGATGTTACTGTTCATCTTTACTGTCAGAACTCGGTTTCCAACCTCGGGCAGAGTTATTAGTTCTGTCGTAATTACAGTGTCTTCTAACTTACGCAGCACATTTGGGCCCCTGGGTCAGATTTAATTAAGCGTGAAACACCGTACCTTTGGCTCAGCTCCTCAACCCTCCCCTCCGGCTGCCTCTTTGTTCAAGTTTGTGAATCTATCCCCTTGGCCTCCAGGGCCTGGGCGCCCCACAGCCTCAGCAGTGGACCCTCACGCTCAGGGCTCAGCTGAGACCGAGATTCCAGGAGGAGGCATGAGGACCGCGGGCCAGCCAGGGCCAGCTAGGGCCAGCCAGGCCTCCGATGCTGGGCGGGGAGCCCGGGAGTGGTGGCGCCAGGCAGCGCCGAAGGAAGTCCTACAGCAACGTGTCTCGCACTGCCCAGCTGCTCACAAAACCCCGCTTTAGAGATGAGGAGACTGAGGCTTCAGAGGGTGCAGCCCTGGCATATTTCACTAGTGAGTGGGGGCACTGAATTCTGAATCAGGCTTGCCTGAGCTAGGGACCCTGTGCCTGGCTGCACACGCCTGCCAAGCCCTGGTAGCTTACAGGACCCACTGATGAGAATACTCGTGCATCTCAGCGTTAGGAGGCTGCGGTCCGGTCCTGGCTCCCAGCCTGGATTTCCAGACACTGCCATGGAACAGGCTTGACTGGAACCCACACAAACCAGGGTCACAAGGGAGGAAAAGATGTGGCTACACTCCGGTATACTCCTGCACACCCAACATGCGGAGTGACCCTAGTTATGGGCAAGTCCAAGAGTAGCCTTATGGGGACGGTTAGGATCCTGGATCCCTGCAGTCTGCCCTGCTAGGAAGGAAGCCCTCAGTCCTGGGGAACAGCTCCTTCCACTGGATGAGGGGTCAGTCCCAGTTAACATGTTGCCCAGGCAAACCAGGGTGCACTCAGGACCATGGCACAATGGGAACATCTTCAAAGTGGTCACTTTTTTTTTTTTTTTTAAGCTCTAAATCCCTCTTTGCTGAGTGCAGGAAGCTTGAAAACACATTTGGTGACGTCCCCCCAAAGGCGGGGGTCACGTGCTGTTCTCACTCCACAGCTTCATGTTTCCTTATCCACACTGTCGCCTCGCCTTCAACTTATGTTCTTAGCCTTTCACATTTTATATTTTTAAAGCTGCTTCAACCAAGCATGACAAAGTGTGACAATAATCAATTGAACAAACAAACGAAATTAATAAGCCTATCCTTACTGCAAATTAAAGGACACAATTTGCTAACCATTATTCCTTGTGAAGACCAAAACCCTGTGTCTATTCCTCTAACCACGATCAGGGAGTGGTCCTTTCCCAGAGACCTGGTCCCACGGGCCCCCACCTGAACTTCGGAGTCGGCGTCCACGTGCTGCAGCTGGAACCAGGTGTCCCTGTTATGGTACTTCTGCAAGTCTTCCTTCTGAATGGCCACCTTCCCTGAAACAACAATGCAGAGGAAATGCAGTCATGAGAAGGAACAAATCCTCCAGACCCAGCAAGGTTCATCAAGGTTCCTGGGCATGAAATCACTCCATTTTTACTGCCAATTAGTTCAAACTGCATAATCCAAAGATAATCGGATAAACTAATATGCCACGCTGTCTTCCTCCCACTGAGATCAGTGTATGCAATATTTCATCTTGAAGGTGCCCACGTCCCACCCCAATAGTGGAATACACACCACGTGTCACCTCCCCCAGCTGTCACAGGTCTGGCTGTGGACAGGCCCCACCACGTGTGACCATTTTCACTACTTGCACGTTACCCCATCTAGTGCCCCCACTAAGGTGGTTTTAGTGAGGTGGGTCCACTAGATGAGGATTATTTCCTACAGATGAGAAAACAGCTCTGCCAGGTGTCTGCACAGCAAACTGCTTGGGGCCTAAAGAACGTAGGATAGGATGACAGAGGAAGCACAGAAGGCAGTTGCTGGGCCATGTGGGCAGTGAGAGCCAGTCACACCACATCACCATCTGTGAAGTGGGGACAGGGCAGTGGATGCTTGGTAAGGCTTTGATAAGGATTTCTTAGAAATGTGCGTGTGTGTGCACGTGTGCGTGTGTGTGTATGTGTACTTATATGACCTATAGAATACATGTGTGCATATTTAGCTTATATAGGGTACATAAGTGCATGTGTGAATTTAGCTTAATGTGTGCACACAGGTAAATATGTATCTTAAGCTTACATAGGATGTGCATACTGTGTACATGTGTGTGCAGTCAGCTTATATAACATGCATGTATGTGTACTAAGCTTATACAGCATGTGTGCGCATGTGTGCATGTCAGGCCCATAGTCACGGTGGCATGTGGATACTCAGATCTAGTTCACAGCAACAACAAAAACTGAAGATGTAGCTGGAAGGAACCGCCCCTTCCTTCTGCCCACCTGGTCTATGAATCAATGTCTCTCCAAGTGCAATCACAGGCCACCTACATCGGAACACCTGGCATTTCCTAAAATGGAAGTTCCTGGGCCCTACCCCAGGTACAGGAAACAATGTCTGGGGTGGGGTCCTGCAATCTTCGTTTTCACAAGAGGCCCAGGGGACTTCTGTGGGTCTCAAAGTTTGAGGTTGTACACACTATAGTTTTATGTTCCTCACACAAGCTTGGTTCTTTGGAGCTAGAATTTCAGTAAAAACACGTATGTAAATATATGTATTGATATATACATTATGTATTTTATATGCAGCTTTTGTTTCGCTGCCTTCCTTCCATTATTTCTTCTTCCCCAGATGTCCTCGCACCACGAGGTCCCCCTGCAACAAAGTCCCAAAGGCTCACACAAGACCCTCCTGGAGCCTCCACCCAATCTGTTCCTTGATCAGACATTTAAGGAAAAGAAGAGCACACTCTACTGTTTGGTTTTGTGGGAGTTCAAAATATGCCAACCCAAAATGCCACTTTGGCATTAGGATTATTTGAGCTAGAAACAAATGAGAACCCAAAGATACAGGAAGAACTCAGCACCCACCCTCCAAGTTTCCCTTATATGACTACAGCCCCCACTCCACAGCTTCCAGTATATGACGGACTGCAAGCAGAAACTGATGAGGCATGGGGCTGCCCCAAATCCCTCACGCAGGACGTTTCCCAGCCATAAAGATGGGAAGTCGGCACCGACATGGTCCTGCGCAAAGCAACTATGCCATTCGTTTCCTGATATGTTTACCGTCCCACAGCCAGCCACCCTTGGGGGCCTGAAACTTTTCCCTTTGTCTTGTCCCTTCTCTAAACTACACTGTTCCTTTGCTCACATGCCAAACCAGCCCACGTCTATCTCAATCTGTGGAGTTTCTCCCACATGATGTGAGCTGTAGGCGTTAACGAACTGTTGGTTTCTCTTTAATCTGTACTTTGTCAGCCCAGTGTTCCAGGGCCCCAGCCATAGAGCTTCAGTGGGCAGAGATCAAGATTTCCTCTCCGATGGTCTTCACACCTTGTTCCGAGAACTTGATCAACTGAGCTTTGCTCTCGACCCCAGCCCCGGAGAGACCCACCCACCAGCACAGATGGGGCGTTTGAAAGATAAAACAAACATGAAAAAGGTGATTCATGGGCCAGAGGGTGAAGGTGGCAGAGAATTAGGATAAGTCAGCATATTTACATTGCCTGATACTCTCCAAGGGAAGGTAACAGTACCCACACTCCCCACACTGCAGAACAGTCATGGGAAACACCCTGAAATCATCCAACTGGGGCTCCCTGGTGCAAAGCCATTTAATTCCACACAACCAGTACTTTTGTCCAGCCGTGAAGTGGACACAGCACATGAGCACTTCAAGGGTCAGCACCACCACCGCTGTCAACCTCGCTAGTCCAATTTTCACGGGCAGAGACACCTGGAACCAAACCCTGCCCAGCCACCCACGACGTAAATGATTAAGCCAATGCCCACAAAGTCAGCAGGTGGAAGAGCAAAAGGGATGGCTACAGGAAACGCACAGCAGACGGAGGCTGCAGAAGAAGTATACTCCACAGAAATTCAGAGACCCAAATTACAGCCCACGTGGCATTTCCTCTAACGTGCATCAAGTTACAAGGGCAGAATGGCTCCCTCAGGGCTCCTCCCCAGGCCTCCTTGGCAGGCATCCCGCTGAGGTCCTGCACCTGGTCACCAGAAAGAACAGCCCCCAACAGAAGGCTCCTTCCTCTCGGCTTGACTCCATCCTTTTTGCTCCCCTGGGAATATGATTTGGAGTCTTGCAAGAATAAAGCTACATGAAACAAAAATTTTCTTGGAACTGAATTGGGCAACATATTTCATTGAAAATTTTTTTTACATCTTCAGACTCCATGACGAGTTTGCTGGGTAAGAGGATTTATGTTTGAAGTTAGAAATGTTAAGTAATTGCAAAGCTTTTATGAGCTTTAACTAGAATAGGAAGTCATGTATTTAATGCTTACATAAATCCTACAACTTAAACATTACTCTTTCTTTGTGGAAGAACTTAATGTAATATTAAATAGATAATACAGGAACATGGTACAAAATGTAAAACATTCAAAAGAATATCAAATACAGACAAGAATAAGTTTCTCCTTCACCTGCTACACAAGTCCTGACTCAAGGATCACCTCTGTCACCTGCTTCCAGCCTGTCCTTCTAGAGAGCTATCACATTCAGGAATATACAAATATGTGTTTTTAAAAAGCATGTGTATTAGTGCCTTTAAATGCTGTTCAGAGGGAATACCTGGTCCACGATCATAATGTCTCAATGTCTTAATCCGCAGAGCTGTCCCAATCCATCAGAGTGACTAACATCAAAAGTTTGCCAGACCACTCTGGGCCTCACTCTCGTTTAGACAGAGTGGTGCTGCCTATCTTTTCACTACTAAAACCCCCTCAGATTATTTCCTCTGGTGGGTACTGTGTCTGTCAGGATCTGTTCAAAAGACAGAGAATACCAAGTAGCTCTACAGAAGACAAGTGATGTGGGAAACCAGGTACAAGGACAGCAGAGGACATGGGAGAAGGTGAAACCTGCAGGAAGGCCAACCAGGATCAGACTGAATGAGGGACGATCCAACGTTTCCCCGAGATTGAATCACTCCTTCAACCTGGTACCCTTCCCGGTGCATGAAGGCAAGAGAAAGAAACAAGTGCACATAGACTGAAAAGGAAGAAATACAAGTCTTTATTCACGGAATCTATAGGAAAATATACAAGGCAAGCTAGTAGACCAGGTATGTTTAGCATGATCACAGAATACAAAGTTAATGCATAAAAATCTATTGTATTTGTGCCTACAAGCAATGACAATTAAAACTGAAATTAAAAAACCCATCAGTATCTTTCACAAAACGATGCTTTTATGGATCCTAATTTTGGTGTACTACCTGAAAATAATCTGTGTCTACTCCACCAAAAATGAAATATGTGCAGAGGGGAAGGTAGAGAGGGGAGAGGGGGAAAAGGAGGCAAAGAAGGGGAGCAGTTTAGTCAAGGAACTAGCATGGATGCCCCATGGACATGGATAATATGTGGGGTTGACCGTGATGGGGGGATAGGGAGGGTGGAAAAGGGGAGAGGGAGGATGAATGTAATACAACAGTAAAATTTTTAAAAATAATAAATTTTTAAAATCAAATATATAAACATATAAATTTGTGCGTGCAATGCGTGCAAGACATACATGCTGAAAACACATCACAAACATTGATGAAGGAAATTAAAGGCCCAAGTACATGAAAAGATATCCCATGTTGAAGGATCTGAAGAGTAACACTTTGTTAAAATGTTCATTCTCCCCAAAGTAACCAACAGATCAAAGTAACTGTGGTCATTTTGGAAATCAAGAAGCTGATAAAATGCAAATCAAAACCACAATGCGATACCATCTCACACCTGTCAGGATGGCCACCATCAGTAAGTCAACAAATAAGTACTGGTGAGGATGCAAAGGAAAGAGAACTGTAGGGCACTGTTAGCGGGAATGCAGACTGGTGCAGCCACAGTGGTGGTTCTTCAAAAAATTATAAACGGGATTGCCATATGACCCAGAAATCCCACTTCTGGGGATAGAGCCAAAGAAATCTGAAACAGTAATTTGAAAGAATATATGCACCCCTAGGTTCACTGTAGCATTATTTACAATAGCTTAAATAGAAGCAGCACAAGTGCCCATCAGGAGATGCGTGAATAAAACAACTACGGGACATTTACACAACTGAATACTACTCAGCTATAAAAAAGAAGGAAATCTTACCTTGTGTTAAGCATGAATGGATCTAGAAGATATCAAACTAAGTATAACATGCCAGTCAGAGAAAAACAAGTACCACAGATTGCATTTATATGTGGAACCTAATGAACGAATTAAACAAAGAGACAAAACAGAAACAGACTCAGAGAACAGCCTGCAGTCAGAGGGGAGGGGCTGACGGCTGGGGGCCTGGGTGAAAAAGGTGAAGAGGTTAAGCAGTATAACCTGCACAGAGATGGGGTTGCAGCATGGAGACTATAGTCAGTAACTGTCCAGGGCGGTGCTTGAAGTAGCAGGGTGACCACTCTCAAGAGTGCATGGATTTTTGGCCACTTCGCTGTAGTCTGAAACCAGTGCAGAATAGTACTGAATGTAAACAATCATTGAAAAAAAATTTTCTCAGAAGCCAATTACAAATGTGACCTCCAGCTATGGAGTTGGCTGGAGACCTGGCTTGCAACCTGGTTGTGCTCTGGCTGGGAATCGAACCAGTGACCTTTGGGCTCGCAGGCTGGCGCCTTATCCACTGTGCCACCAATCACTGGTTCAGTTCCCAACCAGGCCACATGACCAGGTTGCCAGCCAGGTCTCCAGCCGGCTCTGTAGCTAGAGGCAGGTGAAGGGTAACCATACATTGACATCTCTCTCCCTCTCTCCCTTCCCCTCTCTCTAAAAATAATAAATAAAAAAATTTTTAAATGTGAATGACAGTTCCAAGGCCCTAGAAGAGCAAGCCGAGTTTGGAAAGGTACCATGCTGGCAGCACCCTCACCAGACACACCCTTCCCTCCTGGACTAGAACCCGCAGGGGGCACACACGCTACGGCACCTGGCAAACCTGAAGGTGAGTGTGGGCTCCTGGTGCGAAGCCAACAGATCAGACACCAGAGACCGCAAGAAGCCGGTGCCACGGTGCTCGTTTCCATGATACAAATTTATACCCTAGAACTTGGCTCTTCATTCTAGCAACAACATAATTACTAGTCACAACTTTAAATTATTCCTGGAGATTCAGACAGCCACTTATTTTTACAGCTGTAAAAACGATGCTGGAAACATCTCAGCCCCATTGCACACTGACACACCGTAATTTTAAAGCCACCAAGAATGCCTAAGCCGTGATTTTGCTGGTTATCTTCAAAACAGCAGGTACCTTATACAGAATGATTAATAAACAACTTAGTTGACTATTCGGAGGAGAAATAACCCCAGAACCAACTTGATCAGGTTCTTGAATTAAAATGTACAAAAATATTTCAGAATTTCTTTTTCCTTCTAATTACCGTTCAAAAAAAGTTCTCCCGTGCCTCCAGGTGGTACCAGATGGACAGGCACTGGCCCGGAGCAGGTCTGCCGGAGACCAGCCTGCAGTGTGGGTTCTTGACCTCGTTCAGGAAAGATTTCATCCGAGTCTAGGCGATTTTGAGGGCATGTTTATTAGACTTAGGGTGCAAGAAGTAACAGGAGAGAGCGCCGAGGATGTATTCTGCTTTGGCTCCCTAGAAACATTTTGGGGAAAGAGTGAGCAAGGTGGGGCTGCTGCTGGCTCACCTGGAAGTCAGAAGAAAGGGCACCCCAAGATAGCGTCAGGGGTAAGCCCAGGTCGGGCTGCCACTGCCCACTTCTCAGGCTGCAAGTTTTTTGGGACGTTTAGGGTTTAGGAGGAAATAAATACTTCACACCCAGGAAGAGGCAAGGGCATACCCTGCAGCAGCAATCCCCAACCTTTTTGCCACCAGGGACCACTTTCGTGGAAGACGATTTTTTCCACAGAAAGGGAGGGGGGATGGAAGGAAGCCAGAGAGCTCAGGGAGCTGTGAGCTTGTCCAGTGGCTCTCACCCACCGCTCCCCTCCTGCTGTGTGTATGTTTGGGGCGGGGGTGGGGACCAGGAGGCCTGTTCAGGTGAACTTCACTGGCCAGCCTGGTGGTTGGGGACTTGTGCTCTGTTCTAGAGTGAGTCTACGTTAGGTCTTTTTTTCCTGAGGGCTTTTTAAATCTTTTTTCTGTGGGCAACAATCTAAGCGGAAGATTTGAGCAGAATATTCATTAGCTTTTTTAAAGTATATGTTGTTGATTATGCTATTACAGTTGTCCCAATTCCCCCCCTTTGTCCCCCTCCACCCGTTACCTACCCTTCCCTCTAGCAATCCTGCCCTTAGTTCATGTTCGTGGGTCTTGCATATAAATTCTTCGGCTTCTCCATTACCTGTATTATTCTTAACACCCCCCAACTGTTTTGTACCTAACAATTATGCTTCTTAATCCTTGTATCTTCCCCCCATTCACCCTCTTCCCCCTCACCACGGATCACCCTCCAAATGATCTCCGTATCTATGATTCTGTTCCTGTTCTGGTTGTATTGCTCAGTTTGTTTTTTAGATATTTGTGAATTTGTTGCCCTCTTAATGTAGCTTTGATCTTTTTCTTAAGTAAGTATAACATTTCATGTAAAATGGGCCTGGTGCTGATGAACTCCTTTAGCTTTACATTGTCTGAGAAGCACTTTATCTGCCCTTCTGTTCTGTATGGTAACTTTGCTGGATAGAGTCATCTTGGTTGTAGGGTTGTAGGTCCTTGCTTTTCATCACTTTGAATACTTCTTGCCAGCCCCTTCTTGCCTACAAAGTTTCTTTTGAGAAATCAGTTGACAGTCTTAAGGGAACTCCTTTGTAGATTACTCCTCTTTTCTCTTGCTGCTTTTAAAATTCTCTCTTTATCTTTAACCTTTATCATTTTAATTATTATGTGTCTTTGTGTGGTCCTCTTTGGGTCCAACTTGTTTGGGACTCTGTGCTTCCTTAGCCAAATGAAGGAAGTTTTCTTTCATTATTTTTTCAAATAAGTTTTCAACTTCTGGAGCCTTGGCTGGTGGGACAGTGGGTAAGGCATCGGCCTGCGAACCCAAAGGTCATTGGTTCAATCCCCAGTCAGGGCACATAACCAGGTGGCAAACCAGGTCTCCAGCCAGGTCTGTGGCTGGAGGCAGGTGAAAAGCAACCATACTCTGATGTCTCTCCCCCTCTCTCCCTCTCTTCCTTCCTCTCTCTTTAAAAAATAATAAATAAAATCTTATTAAAAAAACAGTTTTCAACTTCTTGCTCTTCCTCTTCTCCTTCTGTCATCCCAATAGTTCAGATGTTGGCACTTTTGGTGATGTCCCAGAGTCTTCTCATTCTCTTATATTTTTGAATTCTTGTTTCTTCAGTCTGTTCTGGTTGAATGTTTATTTCTCCCTCATGTTCCAAGTCATTGATTTGAACCCGAGCTTCCTTCCCTTCACTAATGGTTCCCTGTGGACTTCTCTTTATTTCTTCCTTTATGCTTTTGCTGTACTCATTGAGTTCTCTGAGTATCCTTATCACCAGTGTTTTGAACTCTGCATCTGATAGGTTGGCTCTCTCCATTTCATTTACTTATTTTTCTGGGGTTTTATTCTGTTCTGTCATTTGAGCCATACCACTGTTGTCTCTTCAGTTTGGCAGCCTCCCTGTGTTTGTTTCTGTGTACTGGGTACAGCTGCCGTGAGCCCCTGTCTTGGCACTCCTGTTGCGTTGTAAGGGACAGAGCCTTAGGTAATCTCCAGGGTGAGAAAACCGCTTTGTGGCTCTCTGTGGGTGGCGGGGTTGGAGAGGGAACCACGCAGCTTGCTCAGCACTCTCCTTTCCAGCCACTTCACCCGCTTCCCATATGCAACCGGCGCCCCTCTAGCCGCGGCCCTGGTGGCAGGTCCCAGAGTCAGTGGGTTAGCATACACTCTAGGGCTACGCGGACCTTTTAAATGGACCCTCCTGAGGAACCGGGATAGCACACATTCTAGGGCTACGCGGACCTTTTAAATGCACCCTCCTGAGGAACCGGGATAGCATACACTCTAGGGCTACGCGGACCTTTTAAATGGACCCTCCTGAGGAACCGGGAGTCTCCGCCACAGCCCCAAACCCCACTGGTTCTTACAGCCAGAAGCTGTGAAGCGTTACTTTCCCAGTGCTGGAACCTTGGGCTACATCGGTCTGGTCTGGAGCTGGGATTGCTCCCCAGGTGTCCCTCCCGATTTTTACCCACCACACGTGAACGTGGGACCTCCCGTTCCGCCAGCCACCGCCTCGTTGCTGCCACCCGGCGTCCTTGCCACCCCAATTCCCCATCTCTGCCCCTCCTCTCCATCTAGATGAATACGGCTTCTTTAAATCCCTGGTTGCTGGACTTCCACTTTTAAAATGATGTGTTAAAATGAGCACATAGGGGATTTGGAAATATTCTTTGGTCCATTATACTGCTTTACTTTTATCTTGAACCTGTCTGGCTTTTAATAGGGGTTTTGTTCTTTGCTCCTCTGACTGCATCTGTCCTTGGGTTTCGCTAGCACAAGGGACTTAGTTGGATCTCTGTTCTCTAGCTTCCAGGGACATTTAAGCTACATAGTCTCTGGTTAGGAAAGAGAGGTGTGAGCCGTTCACTACATGATGTCCTTGGGTAGGGGAGACGAGTTCTTACAATTCACCAGCTGGCTGTACGTCACCCAAACTGTTTGGCCTTATCGCACTTCCTTGTCTCAATTTCTCCCCTCCACTCGCCCAGTAATTTTCCTAGCTCCTTACTGTCCTGCCACACAAGAATTAGTCAAGTTCCTCTTCATTCTAGTATCATCTGAGCCAATTACTCAGACCGATACTGTATCTCCCCATATTCACGTTCACCTGTCATACTGGTGTGTCCAATACAGGCACAACGTCACTGGGTAAAACGTCAACTGCTAACCAGGCAGCTGAAGATTCTACACTTTTGCTCTTCCCCCTCCAGCCTCCTTCCTTCCCTCCCTGAACAAACCTCGGTGCCCCCAGTAGGCACTGGATAGAGATAAACCTGGGTCTTCCCTTAAGGAGCTCCTGGCCAAAGGAAGCACTGTCTGATGAACACATGATAAGAAGCAAAAGAAATGCTCCATTAATTGAAGCCATGGGTGAACTCACAGACAAAGAGGGCAGCTCACTCAGTGCTACCTCTGGCTAGCCAGGGGCTCCGATGGGCAGCAGGAGCCAGGTGGGCATGGGAATGGGGCGAAGGGCTGAAGATGGGTGCCAGGTGGAGAAGGCAGTGTGAACCAAGGCCAGGAGGCAGGGGGACCAGGTAGGGACTCACAGGGATCAGAAGGGACTGCACCCACATCGGGGGCTGAGAGGGACAGGAAGGAGGAATCCCTGGGCAGAACAATCATGAAGGGCTTTAATATCAAGCTAAGGGTTTGGGAGTGACCCTGGGGGCAAAGGGAGGCCTGCGAGTCCCAGGGTCAGATCAGAATGTCAAACCCATCCCAACAATGGAGACACATGAGGAAGAGCTGCCATCAACATCTGAAAAGCACACATTGTCAGCTTACAAACCCTTCTTCATCAGTTCCTCCAGAGTTGAAGATTCTATTGGGAAGCTCCTGATCACAAAACCATATTAAAATGGGGTAAAATGGCATGGATCACAGTCTGAGATTCCATGTGATCCATGCCATGTAGTTTCCAAACTTCAATCACCACAGTTCCCAGGAATGTTATCAGTTGGAAATACCCCACCCCAAACTCATGAATCAGCATCTACATTTTAACAAGTGTGTGATCCATACTGCCAAAGGCACCACCAGAGACACGGGTCACTTCTTCATACGCACCACTCTGTGTTGCCTCAGCACCAAAGCTGCCTTTAGACTTGCTGAATTTGACTTTGTAGAAGCCCACCACTCGGGCATCTTTGCTGGCCTGGGAAAGCTGCAGGGCTGGTTCACTCACGTTGGCTCCCACCAGAGGAGGCACAAGCTGAAATGAGCTTTTGGTGGAAGAGGATGAGTACTCCCTTTCCGCCAACAGGCTCTGCAGAGGTAGGTCTCCCAGCCTCAGGCCCACGTCTGCTGCCTGTGGTCCTGTGCCTGCACAGGGCTACCCATTTTAGGGGGAAGTAAATCTCCAGCGAGGCTCTGATGTTTAGATGTAGAAACCCAATAAAGAAATGTTGCGCAATTACATGGTTCTATCGCAATAAAGGGGAGATGTGTGTCAGGGGCTGGAATGGATACAAATGGGGATGGGAATCCAGCATGACTCCGGGGTTTACAGTCCGCATCAAATGAATTTCTGGTGGTGAGACACAGGTGGAGCTGAGAAACAGTAGACAGTGGTGGTGGAACATGGTGGGTGGTGGAAGAGGAATGGTGCATCAAGGGCTAGGATGAGGGCCTGAGGATGGTGGATAGTCCATGATAGGGGAGGAGATGGAAGACACATGGCTATTGGCGGATGGTACATGGTAAGCTGAAGGTGGTGGATGGTGACGGTGGGTAGCAGTGGTGGTGATGAAGAGTGGTAGGTAATGGATGATGGTAGGTGGTGGGTATTACATGATAGGTAAAGGGTGGTGGAGGGTGATGGATGATGGATAGTGGTGGACAGTAGGTGATGAGTGGAGGGTGGTAGAGGACAGATAGTAAATGATGAATGGTGGATGACAGATAATGACAACAAACTGCCGTTTGTGAGAGGGGATGGTGGTGATGGGTCATGGAGGATATCTTGTTCTGATATGAATAACTCGTTCTGCCATCACCATCTCCTACCCTCTCTCCACCACCACCACCATCCAGCAATATCCAACCCCATCTATGTCCCACCATCACCATCTACCTGGTGTTGTAAACTCACAACCAGGGGTCATCCTGCACTTCTCCATCCCCTCCATCAGGTTCCACATTCAATCAACTACTGTCTGTAAATACAGACAATGAAGCATAATGTAAAATAAAGGTAAGAGCTCAGTAGCACAGACCTGTGAACCTGGCTGCCAAGGTCTGAACATCAGCTCTACCACCTAAAAGCCATGTAACTTGTCTGCACCAGTTTTCTCATCTGGAAAATGTCCCCACTTCATGGGATTATGAAGACTAAATGAGTCAATATTTGTAAAGCACCTAGAACAATGCCTACACATAGTGAATGCTAAGTATTTGTTACATAGATAAATAAGCTGTATATACACCAGATACTTCCGCCTACAACTCTCCTCCTTTCCTACATGAATTCCTGCTAGACAGTTCCAGAAGAAACAGACAGCACTTTCCATCCTCCAGAATGAGAATAGGGAAGATGGGAGAAATGACAGAACAAAGAGCAGCTAACTGACATGCCAGATGGCTCATTAAAGTTGGATTGGTGGGTTTAACCTCCTAGGATCAAACGCTAATCTACACCATCCAAAATGTGTTCAGTATAAGCAATAGAGTCAATAAGTCTCAACACCTGAATGCTTAATAAGACTTTCATTAAGTTTTATTATTTTGCAGCCAAGCCACCCTAGCCAAACTCAAACAAGAATCAACACATCCTCCTCCTATACAAAGGCTCCTCACTGCCCCACCTGTCTTTTTTTTTTTTTTTTTTTTCCATAAACCCTAGACGTGTACTGCCTTGGAAGCCTTATTCATCCAATTCTGATAAGAGGCACCATGATGGCTCATGAAGATGACTCAGGGGTAGGAAATAAGCCACACACATGAACTAAAGAAATTCACATGGGGACCAAGATCCTAAAAAAGGAAAACCGGATCAAGGAGAGAAGGGATTGATGATACATGAGATCAGAAAGGGAGAAAGGGGAGGGGAGGCAGGGAAGGTGTGAGAGAGGGGAAGGGATCCGAAGCCGCCCCCTTCTCCACCCACCATGGATCAATTGGGAGAGTGGAGCAGTGGGATGTGTTTGTCGCTTTCTCCAGCCCCTCATTCATGCTGAGGACACAGCAGGGCTGGTGACTCTGGTCCAAAAGATGACTACTGCTCTCCCTCCAGACAGGCCGCTTGGTTCAGGAACACCTTCCCACTCACACTGCAGGTAGCTGGAGCCCAAAGTCCTGCAGACAGCAGAAATCTAAATGCTTGATCCAAATATCAAAGGTTCAGACTCTGTGAAGGCACCTATCACAGCCTGAGCAGGATGAAAATGAGATGCAGAGTGAGAGCAAGTTCTGGAGATGATGGGCAGAACTCGCTGACAAGTCTTTAGGGAGAAGGATGACTTCATTGGATGACTCATGCAGGTGTGGACACACCTTTCTCCTCCCATGTTTCTTCTAACTCTGGTATCACTGCTCTACAAACATCATAGGAATTATTTGACTTGCTGGCTCAACACCTGTGCATCTTCAGGCAAGTGTCTCATTCTCTCTGAGCCTCAGTTTCTCCCTGATATAGCAAGTGGAGGCGGTATCTAGTTCCTGGGGTTAATAGATTAAGTGGCATGGTTTTGCACCCATTGAAACCCCCTGCGCAGTGCTTGGCATACATAAGCATTCAGTACCTGTTCGTTTTCTTCTAAGAGTAACTGTCAGCCCAAGGAACATAATAAAACTATGGAGGTAGGTTCTGCTCCCGGAACCTCTGGAGCCACCAGCATGGGTGGGGCCCAGGTACCTGCATTAACACAGTCCCCAGTAGCAACGGAGGAGCATGATGCTTGAGAGACGGCATGTGGGCGCGTCACAGCAGGACTGGTCAGGTTTAGAAAACAAAGACATCAAAAAGCCTTCTAGTGTTAAGAGGGTGTGACAGGGAGACTATGCAGGTGGAGGCCCGCACAGGTGCACATGCAGTAGGGTTCTAAGCATGTGTGTGAGTGCACATGTGACTTGTGTTTATGTCGCAGTTAGAAAGGCCACTGTGGACACTGAGAAGTTTAGCCCAGAGAACAATTTGGTCAGAAGCACAGACTTCCTTCTCCAGACCAAATCAGGCAGTATGGCCTCACGCTTGGACTTAAACAAATAATAATAATCAGGTTCTAAGATGGGAAACTATAAAACACCTTGACTTCCTAAAATGGGATGAAGATAATGCATGGAGGGATTTTCAAAAATTGTCCACTCTGCCCTGACCAATGTGGCTCAGTTGGTTGGGTGTCATCCTGCAAAGTGAAAGGTCGCCAGTTGGATTTCCAGTCAGAGCACATGCCTGGGTTGTAGGCTCATTTCCCTAGTTGAGGTGCATACAAGAAGCAACTGATCGATGCCCCTCTCACACATTGATGTTTCTCTCCCTCTCTTTCTCCCTTCCCTTCCCCATTCTCTAAAAATAAATAAATTTTATTTGAAAAGGGTCAAAGGGAAAAACCTGTCCACCCTTTCAGCAACTGTTTAGTGGCTGCCTCCTAAGCTGAAGCAGATGTTGGGGACAGACACAGGGAGTCATTTCTGGGCCCTAACTATGTTTTGAGCTTTTTGTTAAGTGCAGCGGGTGCCAATGGTCAGCCTTAAACTGGGAGCAGCCGCTTCCGTCCCACATGTAGACAGGCAGCTCTGGTGGCTGCAGAGTGAAGGTCATGACAGCCAGGCTCTGGGACCATGCAAGCTACAGTCCAAACAAGCAGAGGCTCGGTATAGGGAGACGTGGCTGCACCCCTCGGGAACTGATCTCCCCATCTCAGCAGGTCAGCTAGGAGAGTGAGGAAGCAGCAGGGACTGGGTTTATCCAGCCACGAGGAACCTTTGGTGGCCAAAGTTGAGCATGATGCACCTGAAATGCCTCAAGACAACCACAGGGCTCCTGCAGGGCAGCTGCCCCTACTGGCTGAGAGCTGAGGAGACAGCAGAGAAACCATCAGAGGCCACGGAGTAAGCTCCTGGGTGAGGCCGGGAGGCTGAGGAAGAGCCGCACGGGAGGTGGCCAACTGTCCCAAGTGCTGCCGCGAGTCCACTGTGGCCTGGATGAAAATATCCCTACTGGCCAAGTGGGTGACCTACCCACGTGGTCGGGCTGTGAGTAGAAGCGGGTAGGGACACCCGGAGCCCAATCAAGAGGAAAGGTGATGAAGAGCCTACGTGACTCAAGTGCATTTCAGATTCAAAGAGCTCTACCCAAGCGTCTCCCTGCCCCACCACTCACACACGTACACCCAGGAAAGGCCAAGGCCACAGCACGAACGTTACGTGGTGCTTGGATTCCAGCGACTACAACTGTGCCATGCTTAGCTTCTCAATTCTATTTTTGGGGCCACAGTAAACATGAATAGGGACACAGGTGCACTCCTGAACTTGGGAAGCTTCTTTGCTATTCCACACCTGTCCTCCTCCTTCAGATTGGGCCTCACTCTCTCCAGGAGGCCCCCACTGAAACGCTAGTGCCTCTGAGCCCCAGTGTCCCTGAGAGCACCCCAATACCTGTGAGCATACCCCAATACCTCTGAAAACACCCTTAATACTGAGAGCACCCAATGCCTCTGAAAACACTCCAATACCAACACATATAAGGATATCACAATACTTCTGAGAATACCTTAACACCTCTGAGAGTACCCCAATACCTTTGAGAGGGTCTCAGTACTATCTCATTTCCTACAGAGGGGTGTTGGGAGTCAGGAACAGGAGCAGCCTGGGGATGGAGGAACCATTTTCCTCTGCACACCGGCCCTAGGTAGTCTTTGGAGGACAGGCTGAGACTTGCTGTACCCTTGCCTTCAAAGACAGCCTTTGCCTTTGCTGGTATGTGATGGCCTCTCCCATGCAGTGAAGTCCCTCTACACACTGCCAGGCAGGACTCAGGCAGTCTGTCCCAGGCCTGGCATCTCCCAGCACAGCCAGAAAGGCCAGGCGAAAAATGACAGCCAACTTTGTTGTCTCCGAACAGGCTGCCCAGATGAGAAGCTCCACTAATGCCCGAGTGAGACCCCGAGGCGGAGAGGAAGAAGAAAACATCCGTTTAAGTACCTACCTATGATGGACTCCCTCCGGAAAACGTCTCTATCGAAAATGTAAAATGACAGGTGACGAAAGCTCCGAGGAATTTCACAGTAGAAGTCTTCTCCGTAGAAGGGGCTGGACAAGCAAACAGAATGAGCACCGTTAGAGTCCGACAGGGAACAGCCGTGTCATCAGCAGTCGCGTGGAAGCCGTGGTGGGGCCCACAGACTAAGCACCGACCCTGGGCACACACGTGCAATTTCATTTTTAAACACGCCACAAGCACACCTTTCTGCGTTTTGCTTGTGAGACATGAAATCACACTTTCGTAATTGGGGTAAAAATGAACTCTACAGTAAACAAGCTGTAAAACTCTTCACAGATGTGGCCCCAGCACCAAGAACTGTCGGATTAAATCAGCAATTTTCAACCTTTTTCATCTCCTGGCACACAAAAATGAAGTACTAAAATTCTGTGGCTCACCAAAGGCTGTATTATATTTTTTGTTGATCTGACCCCACCCCCACCCCAAAAAACGGTGTAATTTTGACTCATTCACACCGGACAGCTATTGTTGTGTTGGCTGTTGTCATTTTTTTATTTGACAATCTAAGGGCAAAGAGGTCAGTTCCTCTCATTAAAGAGTCAGGTATCGCATGTTTTAAATTGTTTGTGGTGTTCCAGCTGAAAATGGCTGCACTGAACGAATGCTGTGCTGGCTTGATGTCAGCTCAGGGAAACCAGAGAGCTCAACACAGATCATGTTGTTAACAAAACTATGTCTATTGCATGTGTCCAGGTTTAACACAAATGCTCCAGGACTGCTAACCTTGTTGAGGATCAAGAAGCAGGGGGCAGGCCTCACTCAGCATTCCAGTTTCAGAGAGTGCAGAGTGCACCCCTTTTTCCAGAAATCAGGGTAAAATTACAACTGGGTGACCATCTGCACCTCTCTCCGGGGAGAGGAGTCTCATCCACCACAGCCGTCCCTCCATACAGACCCCAAGGCTCATTCACTCACAGATGGAGACTCAAAATAAACTGCAAACCCTAACTGAGGGACCAGAACCCCCGACCGGCCTGGTCAGGCACAGGCTGAGGTTAGCAAACCCTCGTTCCTAGAAGCCACATTGAGTGGACCCAGAACACGGTACTCACCAACCCTGCATCCACTGGTTAGGAAACAGAGCAGTTACTTCAGTACACACACCTACGACTACCTTGCAACCTGGCGTAATTCCACTGTCATGCCCATTCATGGCTAAGGACCAAGAGAGGAAACAGAACAAGCCAATTAAAAACTAAAATATAGTATGCTACATCTTGTTAGGAGAAAGAGGGATATAATCTCCTGACCAGTTATGAAAAGAGATAATAAATACATACATACATAAATAAAGAAGAATTGATACCATGATACCATTGATAGTAGTGAAAGTTTATTGTGAGTGCTAATGGCATGACAATAGGAAGGAATGGGAGGGAGAGCGGGATCAGCTCCCAACTGAGAGAACTCCAGAGCTATATATTTTATCAATTCTGAGATGACCTCCCCCTAATTGTGGCACCTCTGAAATCAGAACGTATCCTGTAATCACTGTCAGAAAGGATTGCTTCATAGATTAACTAGCACTGCTTTTTCTTAGTGTGCATAATGGCACATCCCATAATAGACAAATGTCACAGATCCCATAAAACACAGTATTTTTGATGGCACACTGCTGTCCCTTGAAGGTCACTGGCACAAAGAACTAGAGCTTTGAGCAGCTGCAGAGACACTGGGGGGAGGAGGGAGAGAAGCAAGGAAACCATCATAGGAGGCAGGTATGACGGAGAAGTGAAAACTTGTTGACAAGAGAAGGGGTACAGTGTGGAGGGGAAGAAAGCAGCAGGCAAAGGGGAATCAAGTCTGGGGTCCAGAATGGGCCCACAGCAGGCGCTGCCCATGCCAGGGCCTAAAGACAGCTGCGTCAGGGAGAGCAGGTCGGTGAGGAGGAAGGGCTGAGAGAGGCAGGAAACCAACAGGTGTAACAGCTCACATCAGAAACCCAAAACCGAACCCTGCGGTGATCCCTCCAGCTGGAAAGGCAAAAGGATCCACAGTGGCCAGCACATGCTTGAGAAAGAAAAGCAAAGGTAGAGGAACCATAGTTCCAGGTTTCAAAATTTATTGCAAAGTAACAGTAATCAAAACAATGTGGTCCCATCCCAGGGGGAGACAGAGAAACCCTAACCTCACACCATACACAAAAGTTAACTCAAAGTAATCACATACCTAGATGTAAAAGCTAAAATTTTAACAACTAAAACTATAACTATATAGAGATTAATCTTTGCAAATCATGTATCTGATATAAAAACTTGTATCTGGAATACATTTTAAAAAACCGTTTACAATACAATAATAAAAAGATAAGTAATTCAGTTGAAAAACAAGCAAAAGATTTGAACAGATATATCACCAAAGAAGATAAATGACCGAAAAGTGTATAAAAAAAATGTTTAACATCATTAACCATCTGGGAAATGCAAATTAATTGACAAGATATCACTTCACACCCACTAGGATGGCTATAATAAAAAAGATGACAAATAACAAGAGTTTGGGTAGGGTGCAGAGAAAGTAGAATCCTCGTACATTGTTGGTGGGAATGCAAAATAGTGCAACCACTTAGCAAACAGTTTGGTTGGGTCTTAAAAAGTTAAAGAGTGACCATAGGATGAAGCAGTTCCTCTTTTAGGTATATACCCAAGAGAAATGAAAATGTGTCTACACAAAATCTTACGCATGAGTGTTCACAGCAGCATGATTCACAATAGCCAAAAAGTGGAATCAACACAGATGTCCATCGAGTGACCAATGGGAAAATAAAATCTGGTAAATCCATACGATGAATTCCTATTTGGTGATTAAAAAAAAAAAGAACAAAGTATTGATCAATGCTACAACAACGAATCTCAGAAGCATGCTAAGGGTGAAGTCTCCAGACTGAGAAAAACCACTTTTTGCTATTCCCTTGATATAAGCTGTCCAGCAAAAAGCAGGTATGTATACAAAGAGGGTCAGAGCATGCACGACGAGGCTAGAGGTGGGAGGGGGTAACTTTTAAAATGGGTTGTGTTGATAATGACACAATTCTGCAAATTTACTGAAAATCCTCAACTGTATACTTCTTTAAAATCCTTACAGCAATGAAAAGGGCTCTTCATAGCCCTTATCCCAGCTCCTCCTCTCCTTAAAGCTCACCCTCAGAAAGAGCCAAAATAATTCTTGCCTTCTGTTCTGGGCACTGGACCCTGCTTCGGGGAATCCTGTGCTCCAGGGAGGTGGCCAACTTCATCTGGGCACCCATGACATCCCAGGGCCTGTTCTGAGCCCCAACAGGTAGCAAATATAGTTGATCCTTGAACAACACTGCTTTTAAAATTCACAGACAAGTGGAGCTGCCTAGCTGAAACCCATGTTGTTTTAGGGTCTACTGTATTCAGCCCTCAAAATACCCTCACACAAGGTGGGGAAACTGAGGCCCTGGGCAGTTTAACTTATGTACAAGGGAGGACCCCACCAAGACTGAATGTATTTATCTTATTTAAAAATTATGTATTCCACCTCCCTCCTTCTTCCCTAGAAAAATTAATAAAAAATAAAATTAAAATGGTGTATTTATTCTTACATGGTTTTAAACTTTAGTCACCTTCAAAGTATTCTCAATTTGCTGCAATACACCTATCAAGGCATTTTTCCCACTTGTCAAAACAGTTTTTGAACCGGTCTGATGCCTTTTAGTGCTTCTGCCATTTTTTGTTTCATCTCTTCCACACCGGCAGCACATTTTCCTTGAAGAACTTTTTTTAGCCAGGGAAACAAAAAAAAGAGTTGCTCAGGGCAAAATTGGATGAAATGGTAGGGGGTGGGCAAGGGGGGATATTTTTGGTTAAAACCTGCTCAACACTCAGAGCAATGTGGGCAGGTGCACTTGTAAATCACCCATCATGAAATGGGCAAACACGTCGAAAGTCTTCAAAAAATTTTCACTGAAGCCCAACCCAGCCTCTCACAACACGAGCCAGTGCACTGATACAGATGGGTTCCTGGAACAGTCACGCAGCAGGGGGAAGTCTGTACAACACGGGGCCTCCCCTCCAAAAGGTAATTCCAGTTTGGGGGCACCCCCACTCATACACTTACAAGCTAGGAAATAGAGGGGCTTTATCCCACTGTGGTCAGAAGAATAACGTCCTCAAAAAGATGTCCAGGTCCTATTCTCTAGGGCCTGTTACCGTCCATGGTAAATGCCAATGGGATTATGTTAAGGATTTAGTTTGGAAATTATCTTGGATTATCCCGATGGGCTCAGTGGACTATAGGATCTTCATAAGAGGGTAGCAGAGCCAGAGAAGGACACGCGATGACAGGAACAGAGGCTGCAGTGATGCGCCCTCAGACAAGGTCAGGAAAAGCATTCTGCCCTGGGGCCTCCAGAAGGAACCAGCCTTTTTTACTTCCAAAACTGCAGGATAGTAAGTTTGCATTGTTTTAGTCACCAGGTTTGTGACATTTTGTTACAGCAGCCATACAAAAGGTGGAATATATGAAAAACACGAAACACAGGAGAGAGCGGAACATGAAGTAAAACGCAATAATGCACCAAAGAAATTGTACATGTGGAGACATTTTACTCTCCTGGAATGTGACAGAGCCGCTCGGGAGGAGAGAGGATCAGGGGTTTCTGGGGGACAGATGCTCTCCCAACCAAGAGTGGAACGCGGGCAATGCTTGCAGTGGACCTCCAGACCTGGGCTGACATCACCAGCTGCCGGCTGCTCTGCCAGGGACACGAGGCAGAAAGGAAGAGAGAAAGGAGGTAGCCCCACCCCACCAAGGAGCTATGGGGCCAAGGTGGGGAGAGCAGGCAACACCCACAGCTTCCTGCGGGCGCAGACCCCACAACCTTGATGACTACACAACTTTTGTTTGTATTTAACTGATTTCATTTGGTTTTTAATTGGTCCAGAGGCTAGGTAGGTGATGTTTACTTAGAAAGCCATTTCTTTGTAATGAAGCCAAAGTCTTTAGAGGGAGATTTAACATGCTTCAATCGCTTTTTGAGCACGTCAGGAAAGTGTGCAGCTAAAACCAAGAACCATCCTTTTATCTTTCAATGAAAGCAGAAGGCCTACAAGTGACAGATCCACCACTGAACAAATGCGCACTTGAAAAGCTCATTAAGCATATTCTCCCCACTGGACCCTGCTTCAGTGGGCCTCCCTGTGACCGGTCATCTGCATTTGTGAGGCTCTGCCTGGTATCAACAGACCCCACAGGAGTCTGGATTAACCTCCAGTTCCACAACCCACTCCCCCAGTGAAATGCCAACTCTCTCGGTTCCCAGTTATTCCGCCTACGACTAAAAGCCTAAAACATCATGAAGATCAATGATATAATCTACAGGAAACCCTTTGATACTCTGGAGGAAAGAACTCCGGAAAGCTAGCAGGTCAGTGTGTGTTTTTGTGTGTGTGTGCGCACGCGCGCGTGTGAGCACAAATACGTGTGGACGGGTGCATGTGCTATTTATGCCAGTGCACAGCAGGTGTGGGTGTGTGCAGTCTGAGTGTCTATATACGGGTGTACGCATGCCCACGCATGTGAGTGTGCCTCTGAGTGTGTGCACCACACACAGCATAGACAAATATTCAGACACACACGTGGAAACACCCCTCAGAGTACTCTGTTTTTGCTAACAAGGTCCAATGCCCACCTGCCGGTCCCCAAGTCGAAAAGCACAGTGTGCTGGAAGATTAATTAAATTTTAAAATAGGACAGAGCTTCAGAATACACATTCTCGTTTATTTAAGCCCATGGGGCAGAGTGACGTGCCACATCGCTCTGGAAACAGTTAGATACTCTATGACATCATTTCCTTTTCCGCAGGGAAAAACCACCATTCACCTGTAGGTCTGAGACAGGAAATAAGGGAGAGGTGTCTTTCCAGCTGGAGCAGGGAGGCACGCCAGCAGTGTCTCCTTGGAGACCCGAGACAGAAGCTGGTGGTCCTGGCAGGGTCGACACGGTAAAGGACCCAGAGGGACTAATCCAGAGGGACAAGAGGTGGGCAGGAGACGATACAGAAGGACCAGAACACAGGGAGTTGAGGCACAGCCCGGAAAGCAACCAGAAAGTGGAAGTCATTCTAACAAACAAGGAGCTGCATTACAGCAAAGCAGAGTGGGCTCAACGTAGTAGCACAAGGACGACTTTCACCGTTAGAGATGCTGTTAAAAATACCTAAGAGGTTTGCATGATGTACTCATCAGCCCAAGTCTAAAGCCCAACGAGGGCGCCCTGCAGTCCCGAGGTTCAGAGAGCAGGGAGAAAGCTGTCCCTGCCTCATGTGCTGAGGGACGGAACTCGGGAGGCCACTGCCACAGAGAAACCAGGGCTGCTTCCCACTGCCTCACAGAGAAGCTACCCACTCACCCTTTCCTGGTTTCCAGTGGCAAATATTTCTATGCCACAGAAAAGGGCAGCCACATGTGAGTCCTGACTCCACTTTTTCCTCACCAACACCAGTCTGGGACCCCCATCTCTTGATGGACTCTGGTTATTTTATCTCCACGTGGAACTGTTTTCACTCTTAGATTCAAAAGAAGGCTCAGGAAGGCGAGGACGCGTCCCTAAAAGGTGTGGCGGGCAGCTTAGATGGGAGATGGGCACCAGCCTCCATGGTCTTGGGTCCATCTATTGTGGCAGCTCTGTCCACAGGCACCATCTCCTTATCAAAAACCCAATTTTTCCCCCGCCAAATCCAGTATATGTATCCCAGGAAGACACTATTTTTCAAAGTAAGGTGATAACTGGCCTTATGTGTACATTTTTTAATTCCTGGGGGTTTTTTTGTTGTTGGTTTGTTTTCTACCTCTTTAGATCTGAATTTTGTTTGCTTTTAAAAAAGGCACATTTGCTCTTTTCCACTCTTGCTGCTTGGAGCCGGGTGCCACAGTGACCATCCGGACAGGAAGTTCGTGACCAACAGACCACTTCACCAGAAACAAATGGTCATTGATATCCTTCACCCTGGCAAGGCAACAGTACCCAAGACAGAAATTCAGGAAAAACGAGCCAAAATGTATAAGACCACACCCGATGTCATCTTTGTGTTTGGATTCAGAACTCATTTTTGTGGTGGCAAGACAACTGGCTTTGGCATGACTTATGATTTCTTGGATTATGCAAAGAAAAACTATCCCAAACATAGACTTGCGAGACACGGCCTATATGCAAAGAAGGAGACCTCGAGAAAACAGAGAAAGGAATGCAAGAACAGAATGAAGAAAGTCAGGAGGACTGCAAAAAGTGCCAGGAGGTGCTGGCAAAAAATGAGCTGGAGATTGGACGACAGAAGGAGTAAAGATTCTTCGGTGACTTTCATCTGTAGTGATTATGCAGATTTTCATGAGAGGATTAATAAACTAAAAACTTTTGTTTAATTAAATTTTTAAAAATAAATAAATAAAAACAAAAAAGGGCACATCTGCTTTGGCCAGGTAGTTCAGTTGGTTAGAACACTGTTCCAACATGCCAAGGTTGTGAGTTTGACCTCCAGTCAGGACACATACAAGAAGCAACCGATGAATGCATAAGTAATGGACCAAATCAATCTCTCTTCTCTCTATATTGTTTAAAATTTAAAAATATATTCATAGAAAATAATCCCTCCATTTTAACTAAAAACAAGAATTTTTTTTTTTTTTTTTTTTTAAAGAATGACAATCTAGCCCAGACCTGTACGGCTCAGTTGGTTGGATGACATCTGCAAGGTGAAAGGTTGCCGGATTGATGTTTCTCTCGCACACTAATGTTTTTCTCCCACTCTTTCTCCCTCCCTTCTCCTCTCCCTAAAAATAAATAAATAAACAAAATATATATTTTTAAAGAATAATAGCCTATTGAGGATACTACACTGTAAAATCAATTGGACACACCAGGGTGGCTACCATCAAAACCACGGAAAGGGGCCCTGGATGGTAGCACAGTGGTTAAGGCGCCGGCCTGAGAACTCAAAGGTCGCAGGTTCGATTCCCCAACGAGGTTGCAAACCAGGTCTCGAGTCAGGTCTGTGGCTGGAGGCAGGTGAAACGCAACCATACATTGATGTCTCTCTCCCTCTCTGCCTCTCTCCCTTTCCCTCTTTCTAAAAAATAATTAAATAAAATCTTAAAAAAAAACACGGAAAATGGCTGAGGATGTGGGGAAATTTGAACCCTCATCATTGTTTGGTGGAATGTAAAATTTTGCAGCCACTTTGGAAAACATGGCAGTTCCTTCAAATGGTAAACATGAAGCAACCACATGGCCTAACAGCCCTACTCCTAGGTATATACCCCAGAGAAATGAAAACACACATCCACACAAAAATGTATCCATGCAAGTTATAACAGAACTCACAACAGCCAAAGTGAAAGCAACCAAACATCTATCAACAGATGAATGGCTAATGAAAAAAACATGGTCCAGCCAAACAATGAAATATTATCAGCCACAGAAAGGAATGAACCACTGACACATGCTGCAATGCGGATGAGCCATGAATACAATATGTGAAGTGAAAAACGTCAGACCTAAAAGGCCACATAGTGTATGATTCCATTTACATGAAATGCCTAGAATCGGTAAATCTGTAGAGACAGAGAGGACATTAGTGGTTGCCAGGGGCTGGGTAACAGGGTGTTGTCGGGAAATGGGGACAGTTAAAGGGAATGAATTTCTTTTTAGGGAGATGAAAACGTTCTAAAATTGGTGGTGGTGGCTGCCCAACTCTAAATATACTGAAAACCATAGAATCGTACATTGTAAATGGGCAAATTATATGGTATGTGAATTGTATCTCAATAAAGCTATTTTTAAAAAACCAAAATTTAAAAAAATACATAAAGATGTCAGTAAGTAAAACAGAATGAACATTCCATAATCTATCCTCCTACAGTAGTTTTTTTCTCTAGAGATATATGCTTATGTAGAATAGAAATAAAAGAGAGCCAGAGGCACATATTTTTAAAATAAAAGTGGGCTTACATGATACATCCCTTTTTTTTTTTTCACATCAGGCTGTGAACAGCGTTTCAAATAAAAATATAAGATGTCAGTGGCCAAATGCCACCTGAGGTCTGAGTGACCACCACTTGCTCAGTTCACCCATTCCAACACTCATGACAACTAGGTCCTACCAAATTTTATGAATAGGAGCAGTGCAGAATGAGACTCAAGGGTAGGAGGTCTTTGCACAGCTGTCCCAATTGTTCCCTTAGGATAAATTCATTTCAGTGGAAAAGTATTCACTATCCCAAGGCTTTGGTGCACAATGCCGTATGACCCTTCAGAAAGTGGGGACCAATTTATCCCACAATCCTACCAACACTGAGTCTTACCAATATTTTCAAACTTTGCTATACAGATGGCAAAAATACCCACCATCTGTGTATGAGCATTTTCTGTCTCACTTCCTTTCAGAGCGCTTTTGGCTCATTTTCTATTAAATACCCCTCCTTTCATATTACTTCTGTGCTCAGTATATTAATCCATTGAGAACTTGTAAGTTTATGTTGCAAATTAAAGGACAAATAAGTAAAGCACAACATACAAGAAACATCTTTTTAAACCAGAAACACCACAATTTGTTAACAATATTTGTCATCAGCGGGCAAGGACAGGCATATGATTCAGCCATTCCCAAAGCAAACTCCACCAGAAGAGGGAGGGGGCCCAGTACTAGGGGGCTGACGTTGCCCACAGCAAGACCAGCGAAAAGATGCCCCAAGCGTGGCATCTCTCAGGACATCCCAGCCCTCCCAGCTTCAAGAAGGACCCATGTGGGACTATAAGTGGAGTGGGCCACACAGTCAGTCTCCCCTCCCTCTAGCCCCGAGGACAGAGGACAGAGGTGGGATGAAGGCCACCCCAACCCCAGGTGCCAACCACCCCAACCAGCAACATGCTCATCTGGTGAACAAGAACATTTGCAGTTGTTCATTCATGGGCAGCAGGGTTGGAAGTTTATTGCAACAGAAAAAGGAAACCAACCATCAGATGATTGGGAGCAGGGTGAGTTCTCCCACCCCCACCCTGCTCCATGTGCCTGGCAAGACAATGCATTCTTTCTGGTGGACTCAAAGGGGCCACACAGCCTTGAGCTTCCCGTTCCCATCAGAGAATTAACCTGGGGTATCTCTCCCCACAGGCTCCGCTTTGTCCCCAGCCCAAGGTCAGCTCAGTCAGATGCATGATTAATGTCCCTGCACAGTGGGCTCCCACTTGCAGCCTTAGGGCTCCAGCACCCTCTTTCCAAATAAAGACAAAACTGCCGCCCAAAGGACTTGGCTTGCCTTAAATACGCTATCTGACAGAAGGAAATTAACGCATGCAGCAGCATCCGCCTCTGAGACCGGCCAGAGCGACAGTAATTACGAAGAGAAGTTCAAATGAAGTTTCACAGAATCAAGCTAACTCTAAGGAATAAAGAAAAAAAAACCTCCCCCGGAAAACCAAGTAGATGTTTAAAGAGACTCTGACAAGGGAAAACCGTTGGCATCCCTCCTCCTCCTCCCACTGCCCAGATGTGCAGCCGAGAGGCTGGGATGGGGCCCCACTGGGGACCCAGAGAGAAAACTCCGACTTCTCCATGAGTCATTTCCCAGCATCTGCGAGGCTGGCACGCCCCATCCCACACCAAGGCTGCTGCCGCTGCAACAACCATGTTTGCTCATGAGAAAACAGCCCTGAGCCTGGTTTTCCCCAGTTACATGCTGTTTCGCAAATGCCTGCATCCATTTCCCAACATCTGGGGTCAGGCAGGAGGAGGGGTTGGGGGAGCTGCTGAGCGGCTCCACATTTTGTGATGGAGAAGCTGCCTGCTGAAGAACAGGGACCCCACACTGGGCCTCTTTGTGAGAGGGCTATTCCTAAGACGGTCTTTGTGCCTTCAAGTCTGAACTACGGAGCATAGAGGAGGCCGCCATCCAGGGCCAAGCGTCCAGAGGGAGCGGGTCAGGGATCCCAGCTCACTTCCCAGCCCAGAGTGAGCTGCAAGCAAGCCGAGTCAGTTGTCCAGAAAGGGCACCAGCCTATCTCTAATGGTTCCATGCTCGGCTAATGAAATGTGCACATGGTTAAATCATTAACTAACCGCTGCGTTAAAATGTCATTAACCCAATGCCGCATTCAAAGGTCCACAGCAGAAGAACTGGGCATGGGAAGGACGTCAGGGAGCCTGCACCCCCACCGGGGCTGTTGGTGCTTAAAGGACCCATGTCCTCCACCCCTGCGGCGGGCGGTGCTGAGCCAGGCATGGGAAGGCATGCCGGTTAACTGTTCTAGAAAGAAGCCTTCCTCCGCCACAGTTATCCTACAGCCACTCAAGCAGAAGGAAAACCTCTTTGCTTTCTGCTAAGTCCACCTCTCACTTCCTTTAAAGTAATTTAAAACTGCTTTAAAAGCCCTGTGCAGCACAGCCCCTGGGCCTCTGTGACCTGTCAGTATAAGAGGGGTTTCCCCCATCTCGGTTTCCAAAAAGATATCGCATCCTACCGAGAGGCAAGATGCTCATCAGTCCCTTGTACTGAACTCTAACCCTCACCCCAAGGTCGCCGCCAGATCTATTCACAGCAGCCTCCACAGAGAGGGGCAGCTCCCAGGAGAGAAAAGCCACTGTCACCTCAAAGGACAGGATGAAGAAATGCATGACCTGTTGGCCAGCAGCTTACAGATTTGAAGGGGGGAGGGGTAGTTAACACCCATCAAGGGAAGGAGATTCTGAGGTCAGAGCACAGTTTTTGTCCAAACGTTGGAGCAGAAGTCTCCTGGCAGACCAGCCTGCACATTTTTTTGTCACCTGTGCCAATTACATCATGCAAGGCAGGGACTCAGCACAAGCACTGGGGCTGCAGGTTAACAGGGACACGGAGGACAGCTGGGGGCCCCAGGCAGGGCCAGAGGAGGGGAAGCCAACGCTGGGCAGGCACCAGAACGGGGCTGCCACAGGAACTCAGGAAGCTGCTTCACTCTTCCCGAAGAGCCGGGGCGCAAACTGGACACCTGGGCCTCAGAACCAGCACCCAATGGCCACCCCCGCAGTGGGCGACCTGCAGCCTGCATTTCCTGGCCTGATGCAGCTCCACAGCGTAGTCACGTGGCTGGGGCAGATTACCTACCTCTCTAAGACTCAGTTTCCCCATCTGCAAAACCCCTACTCACAGGGATGTGGTGGGGTCCACCAGACACTGTGCACAGCTTCCCACCCTTGCACAGAGCTCCCAAAATGCCAACACCCATCATCCACACCAGCTTCCTTCCTCTTGCTCCCCACATTTCCCTAATAGGAATCACACGTTCTTATCAACAAATTACAATCGAACCCATCTTTATCAAGGCCTGGCCAGGGTTTTTTGAAGTGACTGAAACAATAATTCTTAGGAAGAAGCCTAAATCATACACTCGCCAGTGAGTCAGCAGCAATGTTTCAAATTCCCAAAGAAAGGCCCAAGAGAGGACAAGGTTAGAAAGAAGCCCAGGGGATGAGAGGGGTGGGCAGCCTGTGGGGGAAGTCGTTAGGATCCCCTACAAAAGGTTCTCACTGGCCCAGGGAAGTCCATTAACCCCAGCATCCTGCCAGCCCAGAAAATGCAGCTCCTGAAAGAAGAAGGGAAGGGAGCCACCTTGACCCTCCACACTTAGGAGGGTGAATTAACGCGACAGGAGGGTGTGAGTGCAAACCTGACTCCCTCCCCACTCGCTGCAAGTGCGTACAGCTATGAGCAGACCCAGAGTCTCTCCCTGCAGGTGCCAGCAGCACCCCGGGCCGGGGCTTGTACAATAAAAAGAAACCAGCACTCACTCACCATCCACTAAGCTCTCCTAGAAATTCAAAGAGAACCCTCACATTCTGATGGAAGACAGGCTCCTGTGACTGAGGAAAAGCTGAGGGAGTCGCTGAAGCTGGATGTCAGCAGGACGATGCTCAGAACACCGCAGGCTCACCGGGACCCAGAGAGCCCCTCGAGGCCACCATAACCCCATGGGACTCACCACCCAGCACACAGTGACCCTGGCACTCTGGGGCCAACTCTGCCCAATGGAGGTGTCCTCAAGACCATGGCAACTACAGGACCTTGATGTCGGTGGTTGTCACTCACCTCTAAGCCATTCCTAGACGTGAAAATAGCACAGATGGCTCTTTCAATGCCAAATTGTCCTGGATGCAGACACCCCTTTTCTGAAGACTGGGAGTAAAGAAACAGGAGGGAGAGGATGACAAGGTGGCAAAGAGATGATCCTACCCACCTCGGCCAGCACTGCCCCACGCTCCTCACTAAGGCGCGTCTCCAAGTCCAGGACACTGCAGTCCAGGGTGAGGCACCAGAATTCTGTGTGAGAGTGGCGCCAACCAGCCCTCGGTCAGAAACTTAACAGAGGATTCAAAATAAGTGCCATGACAGAAAGCAAACACAGTCTTCAGAAAACTGGATTTACATAAAGCTACCCAGAAAAATTCTTTTCACAAGACTCACCCATAAAAACAGCATCACAAATAGGATTACGACAACTGAAACACCAGCCTTTTGGGAAAAGTCATGGAGGACCGTGTTGTTAAGTGAACTGGAGTCCTGGTTCTCTGAGTCATGCAAAGACACTAGAAAGGATGTGTCTCCATGCCTGGAGCACCCCAGAATCTTGTGGGGTGGGATCCCCACCTGGAGCACCCCAGAACCACGGAGGGATGGATCTCACAACCTGGAGCACCCCAGGATTGTCGGGGGGCACGCTTGTCCACACAGAGCAACCCAGGACTACGTGGAGGACACATCTCCTCCAGCTGGTGGGGAACATCTAGGCCACAGGCCTGCACGTGTCAAAAAGAAGATTTTTTTAAAGCTTTAGCTTGAGAAATTAGAGAAAAATAAATGTTACAGAGAAAATGTCACCTGTATAATCTCTTTGTTTCAAAGCCAGTGTTTTCTAATGAACAACTTGATTGTTATTTAAAATGCTTCGGAAAATGAAGTCTGTCTACCAAACCACAGACTTCCTCCTGTCCTTTGAAATTCTAGCCCTAAATAGATTCTCTCCTCCTAAAAATGCGGGAGTTGCTGAGGTCTTTCTCGGTTTAGTCATTTCTACCACACAAAGCCTTAGTTTCTGGGCAATTTGCACCTTCCAGTATGAGCAGAGAGACACTCTCCTGTCATGGACCCACATGCTCCTTCTAAACTAGAGGTACACACCCATCTGTTTGTGAACAGTCTTTCTCTCCGGTATGTTCTGAGCAAGAATGACAAGAGATGAAACTGGAGATTCTATAATTTACACCCGTGTCCATACAAATCAGTCATCTTACTAATTTCTAATTTATGTGGAATACACACACACACACACACGCACACACAGCCCTGGCTGGTGGCTCAGAGGATAGATGCCAGCCTGGGGAACCGAAAGTCGCTGGTTTGATTCCCAGTCAGGGCACATAACCAAGGTGCAAGGTAGGTCTCCATCCAGGTCCTTAGCTGAAGGCAGGTGAAAGGCAACCATGCATTGATGCTTCGCTCCCTTTCTTCTTCCCTCCCTGCCCTTCTCTCTAAAAATAGTAAAATCTTTAAAAAAAAGAACAAAAATACCTCCATAATCCCTCTACAATGAGAAAATAACCACACTGATGATCATGTTCCTATATTCCAGAACAAAAAGGAATCTTACCATGAACACCACCTTGTCACCTGCCTTTATCACTTAACAGACATAGCCAGACTTGATGAAGGGGAGGCCCCATTCCATCTAGAAAATGAGGAGTTGCCGTTGGGGAAAGAAAAGGGGCACAGAGTGCCATCCCTGCCTGAGAGGCAGCTCAGGCCAGGAAAACGTGGTAGGTCCCTTTCCTTCCAGATGGCAACACCAATAAAAACAGGTGAAAGGAAGCAGGCGGGAAGGGTCTTCTGGGCTGGACACAGGGCAGGAGTCCCGGGTGGGCCCAGCACAGCCTCTAGCAGAGCTGCCACTGAGGAAGGTGAGGGTCACATTAGGCACCACACTGAGCCAGGAGATGGGATTTCTTTTTTACTATCTTATGGTGATTTTCTGGGGGCAGGTAGATAGTATCATCCTCACAAGAACCACTTACATAGATAGAAGGAAATGTAAATGCTGATACTCTCTGGCATATTCTTGCAAATGACTGCCCTAACCCAGCACTTGAGAGCTCTTATTTTGAACTCTTTTGTTTATAGGACATCCGTATGCTCTTTTTACTAGATGACACGGTGATTTTTCTCATGACATAGCCTTCCCCTTGCCTGGTTTAGAAGCAGAAGACAGCCCCTGCCAGGGGAGACCTAGGATACTCCTGATGGACAGGACGGGGAGCTGTGCCCCTGTCAACCCAATTTCATAGAGCCTTGTAATATAAATAAACAGCAAACAAAAAATGAGTTGTCATTTAAATGATTTTAAAAATAGCCCACCCGCAACATCAGGAAGCTATTTTTCCTAGGAGGGCGGAAACGTTGCCCCAAATCACTTTCCTGGAGAAGGGGCAAAGCCAAGGGGAAAGGGCTTGTTCTCTCAAATGCGTCACAGCCCATGAGTTCTGACCAATAAATCTGCAACAGGGGCTATCTCTCAACCTCCTCTGACCCGCATCAAAAATAAAAAGGAAGGCAAGAAAGGAGGGCCCCTTCAGTAAGGTGTCTGTTCAGTGATCAGTCGCGGTGCTGCAGACACCAGTCAGTTACCGCTGGTGGACACGGCACGGTCAGAGCCTGGTCTGATCCCCCGGGCAGCCTTCTGCTGGAGAGAAGGGGGGAAAGAAACATGTTTTCCCTCTTTTCCTACATTCCCTCTGCGCTTCATGCTGAGTCAGAAGACAGACAACACTGGGCAGCAGCGGCTGGGCTCAGGGCTGACCGTCCCCCTGGAGGCCGATGGACGGCTGCTGCTCAAGGGCTACATCCCTGGCGCGGACACAGCGCAAGGCCCCGCCCGCTCTCCCCAGCAGCCTGCCAGGACGCCGGCTCTTCTGAGTTCAGGAATCAGATGCAGATTTGCTTTTTTTCCTACAGTGGCTTTGCCAAATAAATGGTTAAATCTCAAAGGTGATGCTGAGCCTGGAGAAGGCATACTGGGGAGATGCAAGACCAGAGCACAGCGGCTTCCTCGCAGGCAACAACCAAGCTCTGGGGTGCGGCATGCTGACAACTGCCTGCTCTGGTGGCCTGGTTCACATGGCACCGCCCAACCTTGCCCCTCAGGTTTGTCCACTTTCTTCCACTCACAGCCGCCATCTGAGTCCGGGCCTTTGTCCTCCTGGACTCTGGTAGAGGTCCCCAGACTGGTCTACCTCCAGACTCTGCCCTTCTAATTAAAGTCACTCAAGAATGTAAGATGGTTCGATTCCCCAGCCAAGACACATAACCAGGTTGCAAGCCAAGTCTCCAGCCTGGTCCGTGGCTGGAGGGAGATGAAAGGCAACCATACATTGATGTCTCTCTCCCTCACTGCCTCTCTCCCTTCCCCTCTCTCTGGAAATAATAAATATAATCTTAAAAAAAAAAAAAGAAGAAGAAGAAGAACATAAGATGAATCTTCCTGCAATCTTCACACATGGCCTCTCCACCATTCTCTATGCTCTCACCTTTGGAATTCTCATGAGACATGTTTAGATATCCTTCTAGCTCTGTCTCCTCTAAACCTCTCTTATACTTTACATTTCTTTGTCTCTGGGGTGTATTTCAAACTTTCTCGTTTACCAGTATTCCCTTCAGCTACACCTAGTCAGCTACTTAATTCATCCACTGAGCTTTCCATTGAAATTCTTGTGTTCTTCACTCCTGGAAATTCCATTTGATTCTTTTTCAGATTGGGTCAATCATTCTTTATTGTCTCTTTTCCTGTTCATGTTTTTAATTTTACCTATTACTTTAAATTTATTAAACTTCGTTGACATTCTGCAAACTCTGCAAGTCTGATTCTATTATCTGTTGTTTCTCTTGGCAAAGGTACCTGATGCTTTATTTCCTGTGTTCTTCGTGTATTTTCTCCTCTGAGTTCATGTTCCTTAGAAATTTATACAGGAAAATTCTTTGCAACTTGGATTGAAAAAGATGATGAGATTTGCTTCTGACTGGCATATTATTGCCTCGGTGGATCTTACAAATTACTGATCCAGGACTACATACATTAATGTATAGGAATGAGCTAAGGCGTTTTTTTTGACCATAGTTGTTTTGTGGATTCAAGCTATAAACTCACAAGAGAGATAGTTTTGGGTTTCAAATATTCAGCATCAAGCAGCTCCAGCAATTTTCTTTACTAACTTCTTTTCTAAAATGGTTTTGCCGTCTCCCCTACACTATAGAGTAGAGCTTTGGGGTTACTGGCTTGCAAAGCCCAGCAGCGGACATAGGGATTTTGCTGCAATACTAATATTTTTTAAATAATGGAATTATTTTGTGTAAGTTTTGTCTCTTTCTTTGCTATCGGTTTTAACTTTCTGCTGACAGTAGCACTCTCCTTCTCTGGAATATTAGATAAGCGTGCAATAAATACTCAGTAAGCTAATGGATAAATTGAAAAATCACTAAGCTTATTAAAACTGCCTGTAAGGGCAGCATGAATAGTCTGTGAAGGGGCCGGGAGCTCTAATGAGTTGGGAATATTACCTCACTGGAGTTAACTCACTGAAGCTAACTGGCCTCTTATGATAGCATTTTGGGGGCTACCACCTGATTCTGGCTCCACCACAGTTGACTTCCCAGAAGAAACAATGTTACTACATCATTGTTTTTACTTAGCTCTCATCTTCCCTTTCCTGTTTCACAAACACATTATCTAGTACCACCAAAACCAGAAACCATGATTTCCACTTCTAAGTTTCTCTGAAATATTTTGAAGACAATGGTCCCAAATTTCTCAACCTCACCTAACACAGAGGGTCCCAAATACATTCCCTTCCCAAGATCCTCATTCCGCAGGTCTTGGGGAGAGCCAGCTTCACAGGGGCTGACAGCAACCCGCCAACTTTATGAATCACGGGCCTCCAACTTCAACTAAACACAGGACGGATTCTTCACACATTAGACTAATGGAAACAAGCCTTGAAGGTTACAGTAACATCATCATCCACACTGTCATCTTCTCATCAGCCCAAAGCCAGACTTCCCTCCTGACAAATTCCTCAGACTTTTCATTTTTCTTCAGGAAATTACTTCAGAGAATCTGGAGTATGCGTTAAAATAACACAACAGCTGTAAGAGCTCTGCCTCAAGGGGAGCCGTCGCCAGCGTTGGTGGCAGCGGTGCAGATGGCGG
The DNA here is from genome assembly GCA_004026585.1 of Noctilio leporinus. Lineage (NCBI taxonomy): Eukaryota > Metazoa > Chordata > Mammalia > Chiroptera > Noctilionidae > Noctilio > Noctilio leporinus. The sequence goes on from PVIW01003570.1 coordinate 153,506, forward strand.
ATAAAATGTGCCTGCGTTTCAGGGGCAGGGGATCCTTAGCAGTTTCCTAAAAATTAAATTCATAAGTCATTGGAACGTGTTGTTTGTTCCCACTTAGAAGTAGCAACATGCAAGGATATAATCCATCCGCTAAAAATGTTCTCAAAACTCAAAATAGCTGTTTGGATGGACCCACACAGCCCATAATTCTAAACCCGAAGGTGGAGTTGCTGGCTGCACAGGGATTCTTCTTCACTCCATTAACCTCTTCATAGAAACAGAGGCCCATGCCGGCTCCAGTGTGCTTCCCCAGACGGCAAACCCCTACCCCCCACCCCATCCCACCTGCTAACACGTACACAAACAGGTGGTTCTGCCTGGTTCGCATTTCTGGTTTCTCCCTTCCTATCCCCTGTGGCTGTTTTAGGGTACCATCACTTCCTATCCCCTGGGGTGTGGTCCAGGGCCAACAGTAGCAGCAGCTCTAGGAAACTAGTGAGATATGAAAAGTACAGCCATGCCCCAAACATCCTGGGGCAGACATCTGTTTTAACCAGCCCTCCAAGTGATTCTCAGGCAAGTTAAAGTTGAGAAAGCACTGGTGTTTTCATTGTACAGCCAACATCTCGATCTTAAGACCTGTTAAGTGCTGCTCTTTCACACCGGACCCCTGTCTCCCACAATTCTATCAATATATGTTTTCTCAATCTCCTGCTGCAGTGGAGAATTACTTCCATGGCCATCCTGAGCATGCTCCTCTAGATAAACTTAAAGGAAAGCAGGGGAAAAAAGCTTTCCACATATTTAGCCACTTAAAGTCATTGATTTGTTTTTTTCTACATTCAAAATTTTTTATTGATTTGAGAGAAAGAAGAAGGGCGAGACGGAGAAACAGAGATTTGTTGCTCCACTTATTTATGCATTCATTGGCTGATTCCTGTAGGTGCCCCGACAGGGGAATCCAACCCACAGCCTTGATATATGGCAATGAGGCTCTAGCCATCTGAGCTAGCTGGCCAGGGCCTCAAAATCCTTGATTTGTCCTCTTTGGTTGCCGTATACACTTTCCAGTTCATCTCTAATAAGAAATTATCGCAGAGGCAAACCAATAGTTACATACGGGCTCTTGGCTCCCTTACGGTGCTCAGTCCCAGGCGTGTAACACATATGTGTTAGGATCTTTTCCATATAGAAGAAAACGTATCAGTATCAAATAAAGCAAGAGCAGACTCTACCAGAGTGATTTCTCCACAGTTTTGGTCCTGAAAACCTCCTCTTGGTCCAGGTTCACGGTGCAATAGCAATCTCGCATCTTGTTTGGCCCCGGGTAAGTGGGAAGATTTTTGGCTTCACCTAGAAAGCAAACGTAAACACATCACCAATATAGCACAGAATGATTCAGCCCCCTTGCTAAGCACAGACACATTTTCAAAAAATGGATTTGTTTCATAGCACCTGTTTTCACTTCTGTATATTCATTATGTCTTTATTAAAGTCTTGGTTTTCTTGCTACCACAAGTAAAAATATTGATGAAAATGCCATTTGTACCGTTAAAAATACAGAGCCGTGCTGGCTGGTGGCACAGTGGATAAGGCACTGGCCTGCAAACCCATAGGTCGCTGGTTCGGTTCCCAGCCAGGGCACATAACCAGGTCGCAAGCCAGGTCTCCAAGCCAGATCTGTAGCTGGAGGCAGGTGAAAGGCAACCATGTCTCTCTCCCATCCCCTTTCTCTAAAAATAATAAATACACTCTTTTTAAAAAATGCAGAGCAACATACACATTAACTTCTAAAACAAATTGCTAGAAGTAGGAAACTATCAGCCTAGGAATTAAGAGTTATTTATTTTGTTTCACTCACATTCTCCCCTTTCATTCTTAATGTTGAAATTATGGTAAGATACGTATAAGTTAAAGTGAATCGTCTTTATGTGTACAGTTCAGTAGTGTTAAATATATTTACATAGTTGTGCAACCAATCTCTTGAACTTAATCATCTTGCAAAATGAAATTCTGTGCCCACTAAAGAACAACTCCCTACTTCCTCCTCCCCCCATCCCCTGGCAACCACCCTTCTACTTTCTGTTTCCCTGCATTTGACTACTCTAGAAACCTCATGCAGTATGTGTCCTACTGTCTCTGACTTACTAACATGAACGTCCTCAAGGTTCATCCATGTTATACCGCATGTGTCAGAATGGCCTTCTTTTTCAAGGCTAAAGGATAGTCCATTGTATGCATGTACCACATTAACCATCCAACCCCCAGATTCCTTCTTATTTTGAACTTAATTTGATAATATTAGGTCAAAGTTGCGGCAACAATTATGGAGAATTCTTTTTTACTAGTGAGAGTTAACAATAAACTATAGAGTGATTAACCACTAAGGAAAAAGTCAAGAAAGAAGGAGCAGTTCTAGATCAAGTGTCTCCCTTCTACAAGTCCTTCCTCCGCACAGAAGACCTATGAACACGGAAGCACATTTGCAGAAAAGTGAGAAATTTTCCAGAAGGTCAGCTTACCCAGCTAGCCCTGCAGAAAATGCCCACAACTCCCAGTTTGACCCTGGGTATGTCTAGAGATCCTTATCAAAACCACCATGGCTGGCATCCTCCGCTCGAAGCTCAAAGCAAGCATGAGAACTTGTCCAAACATCCTTGTTTATTTGTGAACTGAGAGAGAGCAGAAATGAATGAAAGGTGGCTTTCAACCTAGACAGCTGATGTCCACATAAAGTCCACTACGTGAAAGAAAACGCCCCGAACATGCTATTGTGACAGGAAAATGAGCAGCAGAGGGAGACATGCTTTACCCACTAACTCAGCAGTCCTCGGCCTGGTCTGATAACATTGCCATTATCAGGGGTTTCAATAGCACAAGAAACACTAAGTTAGCACAGGAAGAGATAAGTCCTTGGAATCTGTGTCCTTTCCACCATTTGGGAAGGAAAGCCTTTGAAGCTGTTTCCATTCCAAGGCCCATGGTGCCTAAAGGAAGAAGCCCATTAACACCTTTAGGTATCCATGTCCCAGTCCTGGAAAGCTGGCACCACCTTTGATGGGCCAATTAATATGTAACTTCTTCAACGTCCCCCCAGCCAGCCAACTATAGAAGTCCTCAGGAAAAAGGACTTGGCTGGCTGGCCCCAGGCCTCTGGCCACCACTCAGCCTTTGCCTACTCTGCCTTTTGCTCTCCCATTCACTAATAAACTTTGCTTGCCCACTCATAGATTTGCTAATCTGTAATTCTTTACATGCATCAGCAAGAAGAACCAGGGTTTCTCTGATAACACCATCACCTCTCAGAGTCGCCCTTGTCACGGAGTCATTGCAGTTGTAAAGATGCCTGACCCTGGGTATTCCCAGGCACCAGACCCAGAACTGGAAAGAAAGACTAGGTCTTGAGCCCTATCACCCTGCCAACAACAGCCCAGGCATTTGCTGATAGTATCTGTTAATACTACTCAGGGCCAACCTACCTCACTTTTGTTAAAACTACAAAAAAAAAGAAAAGAAAGAAAGAAAAGAAAAAGAAAAAAAGAAACATCAACAACAGAAACCAAACAAAACTAGGGCAGAAGTTCCTCTAAACTCTATCTTCACAGCTCAGTGCTGACCACCCAGCTTCACATCCACCCAGGGCAACCGCACCTTCTTTTGCATAACCCCAATCAAAACACCCACTATAGCTCATGTTGGGAAATCAGCTCACTTGAAAAGATGGCCCTTTGTGCACTGGCATGCCAGAACCTCCAAAAGGCAGCGAGAAGTGTGAATTCTTTAAACCTTTTCTTTTTTAACTTTTCATTCATATTATTACTTGAGATCAAGTCAAGCAGTTAAGTCAACAGAAGTCATTCAAAAACTGAGTGGATGTTTTTTGTGGGCCAATGAATCTTATTTCTGATGCACCAAGGTGTTTTTAGGCTGTCTAAGAGTACCGGCAGTAATCTGTATGTGTGGTCATTTCCCGCACGTGGCCAGAACAGGAGACCTGCCTCTCTGGGCCTCAGTTTCCCCAGCTGTAAAAGAAAGAGCTCGCCTAGCTCTGAGATTCTTCTAATCAAAAAAATTCCAACAGTTTTTTTTTTTTTTTTTTCTCATCAAGGAATCTTGATGGCTATCAGATGGTAAAGAAAAAGAACAAATGTCTTCTTTTAGCCACTATTATCCTTAAACCACCTTAACATTACAACACTCCCTTCCAGAACACACCCCTTTTACATGAATTGAGCAAATGAAAACATGGCCAGTCAGGGAAGAGGCATTTGAATCTGAGCCAAGCTTCAAGTCAGTTGTTAAATGTCAAAAGACAGATATTTTTTTCACTCTGAATGGCATTTTAATAATTTTGCTTTTTATCACTTAGTAGAGCAAGTAGTTACTAAAGTTAAATAACATGTTAGACTCATTTTAAATAGCGGAATAGCCCCAAACTAGTAGTGATTTAAACAAGATAAATGTTCATTTCTCTAACACATAAAAATCTTGGCTTTCAAAGGATGGTCCTGGGACCAGAACACCACCCACATCACCTGGGAACTTGTTAAAAATGCAGACTCTTAGGTTCCAAACCATACCTACTGAGTCAGGAACTTTTGGGGTCAGGGCTCAAAAGTTGAAGGCTTCTGACAGCTGTGAAAGGTCACGTGTGCACATTCCCATGCATGCAGAGTGCGTGATGAACCCACCCATAACCCATGGCTCCAGACATGGAGAGGGAGGTGAGAGGTACAGCAGAAGTAGACACAGGTTTCCTGGTGACTTCGCCTTCCACCAAGCTGACCTGAATGGGCAGCCAGGGCGCACACACCACGCCTGGCATGGGCCCTGCCAGTCTCCCAGTTCTGTGTATGGCTCTGATCATGTTTGCAGTGATCACAAATTTTTAACATTACAACCAGCCTGTCTTGATTGACTTTTCGGCTGCCACCTTCATGACGTGAATTAGGGCTTACTATATATTCCTTTGAAAAAAATTTTTTGCAACAAATGAGATAGTTAGCTGCAAGTTCCCATGTTTCTCAAGACAAGGGGAAAATGCTCTATTTAAAGTCGAAGAGAGATGGTCATTATAGAAAATACAGAATCAGGATTTTGCTCCTATTTAGTCTCCAAAGAACCTCTAAACATAAGCAATAGTAGCTGACACTTCTTCTCAAGGTGGGGACTGTCAGAATAAAAAAGAAAAGTGCCTTCCCTAAACACAGATGCTTTAAAATGTGAATATGCCAAATTATCTTGTACTGGTATGAATGTAGTCCAATCCACATTCCTCCCACCCTACAGGCACTCAATCTGGACTGATATAGAAACATCCTGGTTGCTATGGCAATGGCAACACCAGAGAGCCAGCTGGTCAACCTGTGCCAACATTAATAAACCAATCAGACCAGGAGGGTTGGGAGCAGCCGCCAGCACCCCACCCCGGGCCACATAATCTACCCAGGATCCTTACAGTTGGGGACTCCACCAAAAAGGGCCAAAAATGATGAGTTTCTCCCAAGTTTCTGCTTGGAGCCCCACAGCAAAGCGAGAATGGTTGGCCCAGCTCTCAGGGGTTGTTTCCTCTCAACTGTACTAAAAACAGATTTGTTTCTTCCATGTATGTTATTTATGCCAAAGGCTAGAGGCTGTTTCCCTTCCTAACTTCGTATTATAGTGCCTTTTTGTCTCCCTAAGAGAAAAACCTTTTTTTTCCCCTAGTAAGTAGGGATATTTACGTAAGAATATAAAGCTAGCCCTGGTATAAAGTAACCGCTGAATTATTTGTTTCAATGAATAGATGAATAAATGACTACCCGGTAAAAGAAAAGTCAACTGTTTTCATTCTAAAAAGCACATATGACTCCCCCTATTAACCACATCTCTCAATTTACTGTTCACCAACCAGAACTGTCCATCAGTAGATTTTATAAAGATAGCAAATTTGGTATGTGACATCATCTCTGAACACCTAATCTACTAACAGAAGTAAAAGGCGGCACTTGAAAAAACAGTAACACGAACAGCGCTGAAACAGCAAACCCTGATTTGGAATGACAGGAATCAGGCAACAGGTAAGGGAAACAATGGTAGGATCTGAACCAGTCATCATCCCTGACTATTAATAATTCCTGTGTATGTTCCCAGTAAATGCAGTCAGAAACGCCCACACCCACGGGCAGCTGGGTCTCTGGCTGGACCTGGGGAGAGGGAAGAGCTATGTGTGAATGTCCCCATATCCCTGGAGGGGCCCTGGGAGGTCTCAGTGCCACTGGTAGGTTCAAGGGTGATGAAGAAGCCAGGCTGGCTTCCCTGAAGGGCACCCAAGAGCAATGCCCCCTGGGCCTAGAGAGGACATGTTCGACACCAGGCACCCTAGCAGTGAAAAGCAACAGCTGAAACCTAGTTCACCTCCAACACCGAGCATGGAGGCCCGTGTGCTCTCACCAAAACCATGGAAGAGAAGGAGGGAGGGAGGAATGAAGGCAGCACTGGGAGGGAAAGGTGAGGGGTCAGGTCAAGGGTTCAACTAACAAAGCACCATTCTTCCAGCTGTGAGCCTGGGGCCAGCAAGCCACAGGAACTGCCTGGGAGTGTACTTCCCAGATGCTCTTGCACCTACCAAACTTCCACACAACCGTGGCCCTTTGTTCTTCCCGACTCAAGTACAGGTTTTCAACTTGACTACAGGTTAACTCACTAAATAATACACAAACAGGTCCATAAGCCCATGCACCAGTTCCTCCCAGCCCGGAGGCTTCCCTGTCTGGAAGCAGACCTGGGGAATGACGGCTCCTAACGCTCCCCATCTGTATGCAGGCCTTTGGGTCTACACATTTCGGTGGCCAATGGCACTTACTATAATAAAATAAAAGCCTATTTCCCCAAAGAGATCAGTTTCATGATTAAAAATTCTATTTCCTTGACTATATTTTTGGCTGCCTTGCTATTTTAGCACTTGATATTAAGTAGAACCAAACTCTATCAAACCAGATGAGATTGGATTTCTAAATCAAGTTATAAACAGTCTTCTCTACGGCATGCTGATGTAGAAGTCTGGAAAACCCCACACGGAGCTGCCTGGATGCCCTCAGCACATCGCCCAACACCGTCACAAATTGCAGGCATCTGCCCTTGGGAGGAGGGCGGTACACAAACTGACTTACATCCATGTCAGATTTCCTCCAATTTCCAAAAAGGATAGGTACTATAGGGGAACACACCAATTCTCCAAGAGGAAGAAACGTTTCTACAGAGGCTCCCTGGTGGGAAGCCTTACATTGAAGACATTCAATGTATGAGACGCAGAGACACGCTCCAGGTAGGTACTTATTCTATCAGAAGAAGTGGGTGCACAGTATGAATTATAAACCCTGTGAAGTGTTCTCAGCAAGGAGGAGCCCCATTGTGCCGCTCCATTTGATTCAAGGCTAGAATCCCCCCACCCCCGAGCCTCGGACAAATTGTGACGGACATTTCTACTCCTAACACCTCATCTCACAGCCCTGCCTGGCTCCATCTGCACCGTGCCTCAGCTCTGCACGGCGCTCGTCTGTCTGCCACAATGCAGACTGCCCCTGAAGTTCCCATCTCGTCCCACAAGGGGCACTTGGGGTCACCGTGAATAATGGAAATGTCTGACTGGGGGGACGGGTGGCAGGGGAGGAGATCATTCAGGGCAAATATCTGTGGCAACTCCACAATTAACAGAACGCAGGGCTGGCACCCACCCACCTGGCTCCCTGGGGCCCTGTGCCCCTGCACCCATGCAGCTTTAGAATGGTGGTCCCCACCCCGACCTCCCCAGTCTTGTGCACCCCCTGAAGTATCTCCCCCTCCTCCTTCTCCCTCCTCCACTCTCCCTGCTCCACTCTGGGCTGTCCCATTAACGTCACTTATGCAGATATTCCTTGCAAGAGCCATGTGCCAGAACAGTGATTAAAATGTGCTGGAGCCCTGGCTGGTGGCACAGTGGATAAGGCGCCGGCCTGCGAACCCAAAGGTCGCAGGTTCAATTCCCCAGCCAGGGCACATAACAAGATTGCAAACCAGGTCTCCAGCCAGGTCTGTGGCTGGAGGCAGGTGAAAAGCAACCATACATTGATGTCTCTCTCCTTCTCTGCCTCTCTCCCTTCCCCTCTTTCTAAAAATAATGATATAAAATCTTAAAAAAAAATTTTAAATAAATAAAATTTGCTGGAGCACCTTCAATGTCTCTGCTTTGCGTGGGGATGGGGAAGGAGACCTCAGAGGTCTAACGAAAAGTGCATTTTAGGCTCCCAGAAAAGCAAACAAAGCCTAAGGCAAGAATGGCAGGTGGAAAATCATCCGATTCTCCATTTTCATATCAATTTTATAAACAACGGCACATCCCAGAACTATTTAGATCTTCTGTTTTGAATTAAATTCAACGTATTCAACACCTAAAAACACAAAAAACTTTAGCTAATTTTGCTCACTCGCCTAAAATCTGGTATTTTCCCTGTGGGGGCGAAAAATGCATGCTCAATTCTCTTGTGCTTTTCCAATTAGGCCAGAAATGAAAATAGTGTTCTTGGCAATAACTCAATCTTGAAATAAAAACTGTAAAATTAAGTCAAGAAAAGAAAAACAAACCACTAGTTTTAATTCTATAATGTCATGTTGTGTATTTTTGATTGCTTAGAAACTAAAATTTTGTGTCCGGTTATAATTTTTTTTTCACCTAATGCTGTACTTTCTATGTAATGGCTATTAAGACTAGAAAGGACCATGCAGGCCATAAACCACGCAGGTATTTATTGCTAAGGTGAGGATATTATGGAAACTTCTGGGACAGTGAGGAGCCCTGGAAACTGGAAGCTGTCTTCAGGTAGGCCCTGGGCCCTCCTCAGAGCAAGTGTCACGGGCAGGGAGGCCACCTCCACCTGGATCCCTGCACACCTGGATAGTAAACAAGAGATGCCGGTAAGTGCAGACCACACACGACAGGAAGCACAGTTCATGGAATGCTGCAGGGCCACAGGGACCCTCACCCTCCACCACCTCCCGAAGACTGATAACGCAACCTGAAGAACCAGGAAAAGGGGCAGAATGCCTGGGTGACCACCTGAGTGAACACCTTGGAAACTGCCCTGGAGAACCCCCGGCCAACACCTGGTAATACCTGGTGAACACCTGGGAGTGGACACTGGTCCCACAGTCACACCTGTAGGTGGCCATTTTCTCCTAGGGAGGTATCCAGCATTTGCTTGTAGTGCGGCTGTCGTACACATGTGTTTTGATTGCTGCTTTTTTGACAGCTTTATTAACAGGATCGGCATACCATAAAGTTCACCCGGTGGAAGCATACAATTC